>JAKSZP010008684.1:0-30067 GCA_022478985.1 Massospora cicadina | reverse complement strand
CTATTGTTGTCAGAAAATTGATATCAATTGATTTGAGTCATGTTGCCTGATGACAATTCTACCATTTAACACTAGCTTTAGAACGCTTAGGTAGTTTCTGAGAATTCTCCATCCGTTTGCTATGAGCAATTCCCCATAATAGTTTGACTGTCAGGTGTCGCTCTCTCATAATATTCTTGCTTAATACCGTCAGGTATGATCCATGAAGAAAATAAACTATCATTTTAGTCAGCAACCGTTACCAAGATATCAGATTGTGACCAACAATATATAGAAATTAATTTATTGGTCTATGAGGTGGATAAGGTAGTCAAATTAAAATTTTAACATGCTACCTCTTGTAGCATTATTCTCTTAGAAAAGCTGTTTGTACCATGGTGAAACTCTTCTTGACACTCTCTGACATGTTCTCTTTATGTTAGCCTTCAGGACATAATTGAATCCAGTCCAACCTCTCCCTTAGCAGCTTGGCTCAAAGGTATCTGTGTAATTAAGTATCCAGTTCAAAAAGAGAAGATCTCAGATTGGTTAAGTATTCTGCTTTAATGCTAATCCCTGACAGGCTATTGGTGATTAAATCACTTAAACCACTATAAGTGAAACAAAAATTGAAGAAGTGAGATTTGTGTAAAGTTTACTAAAAATAAAAGTGAGGTATGTTATACTTTTAGTAAAAAATCAAGATATAAAATGAATTAAAATTTTAAGAGGGTTTATGAATTGTGATAGTGATATTTGGGGGTTTTCAATATCCCCTAGTGCGGCTCGCCTGATTGCTGCTTTAGTTGCTTCATCCAGTTGATTCAATTCCTGTGTCTGCAAGTTTCTTCTTGAGGTGATTACTTCTGAACCTGGATGTACAGGGTCCTTTTTTCTGTTCTTGCTTCTGGGCTTTGTGAAGTAGCATCACTTGAGGTTATTGCTTTATCACCCAATTTGGTATATGCTTTTTGACATCTGGTTCATGCAATAGCTCTCCTTCAATGTGCCTCAAGCCAAGTCAATAAGCATATCTTAAAATTGGTTGCTTGCCATTTTTGGTAGTATTCAGATAAAAGCCATAATTGTTCCCAAAAGAGTAATTTGGTTAAATTATTTCATTGCCATTGGCAAGTTGAAAATTATTTCGCCTATTTAAAGGTATAGAAGGAATCAATTTTTATAGTCTCATTTGGCAATGTCGTCAATTTCATTTAATAATCTTCTGGAGCATCATTTGGAAAATATTTTGCATGCTGTCATTCTGAGCGTAAGAAAATTCTTGACTCATATTAATCAGTAAAAGTGATTGTCCAAATGCATTTATAGTGGGTATTTTTATTTAACTGAGGCAAGCTGACCAGGGGATGGACATTAATGAAGCTCAAAGAGCTAAAAAAATGAATGAACAGACCTCCCTGAACAGAATGATTAACCGCTCAAAAAGAGTAGTTGAAACACAACCAAACGAGAATAAAACCAACCAGGTGGGACAGCAATGAGTCGCTCATCCCACCATGGCAGAAGGGGAAGAGGGATTGGGTGGCTTATCCTTAGTATCAGATCCCATATCGAAGGCAAGTGTGCGGGCCAAGGTGGAGAACAATGGTGTGGGTTGATCAGCAATATGGGGAGCAAGTTGGCTGATGGCCAGCTGGTCATCAAAATTACCTGCATCAGAAATTGCACATAGGTATTTGGAAAAGCAGTCTTCTTCATGAAGGCGAATGGAAGGAAGCTGGGATATTAAAGCTGCAGTGGCGTGGGTGGTTTTTGTCTTGGCCTGCGAAGTGATATCAACTTTCTTGATGGCAGCATTTGCTTGTTTGTGGAGGTTTAGGACGTTATGTCTGCCCTGCAAGGCTAAGGTTGGAGCAAGAATGGGATGAGGGAGACTCTTAGCAAGTATCGCTACAGATGAGTTGGTTACTTCACAGATGTTAGTATCATCTGGGATTTCAGCTGCAGCAACAGCAAGCTGGTGGTCAGAGTGGAACACAGCAGCATTTGGTTAGAGGGTGTAAAAACGCCGAGGGATATGAATAGGGTATTGTATTTTATTTAACTGAGGTAAGCTGACCAGGGGATGGATGTTACCGAATATATGTCAAACTAAGGAAATAACCAACAAATATAAAATTGGGCACCCCCGGGTACTCAAGTTACCCCTGTTGCCAGCGAGACTGCCAGGTATGGGGGGTTGGTGCGCTACTCTGAGGGGGTTTCCCCTGCTATGGAGCAGGTGTGAAGGAAAGGGTCTGTGTGGAGGAACCAGAGTGGGAACCATGATTCTATGAGCGCTTTTTGCCTTGGTCTCATATATCCATAGAGCCAGGCTTAGAAGTGCTCCTTTAAGAGGATATGGAATCTGTTAATAACCCCATGAATGGTTGGGACCGTGCCCTTGAACGCATCTAATGCAATTGTGTGGATTGTCCACATTGCAATGGCCATTATTAGGGAACGGAGGGTAGATGCGATTGGTGACTCGATCTGGAGTGCAAAGATGCTCTTTGATATCGAGAATTTCTGCTCAATTTGGATCTTAAGCAGGCGTGCAACTTCCTGCCATATAGCTTTGGTTGAGGGGCATGTTTCTAGGCGGTGATGGAGGGATCCCTCCCCTCCACATACTGCACATGTTTTGTGGAGGGAGTTGGAATGGTCCGCCATCCTATAGGTCCTTCTCAGACAGCGCCAGGCGTTCGTTCTTATCCTCGGCTGTAGGAGTGGGTGGTGAGTCATTTTCCACATTGCCTTCTGTGTGTTTAAATCATAGGGAATGTCCAACATATCTAGGTATCCTATCCTAGCTATGCTTGGGGTTGTTGCGAGCTTATCTCTCTGGGGGTGGTTTTCTTGGTTTCTTAATTTGAATTGGGGGCTGGGTCGTCCCCTTCCCTGTATAGTACCCATATTCTCTATGGTCCATCCCATACGGCGGATAGTTCAGAGGATATGTTTGAACTGAGGGGAGGTTCCATGCGGACCCATTGCAGTAGGGTGCTTGGCAAGGTATGAAAGTAGTCTGGGTGGACTATTTAGTTGGTTAATTTGAGCGCCTGTGTAAAGTTAGTCCTTGCTGCTCTGGACTAATGTTGTTGTGGGAGGTCTGGAGCAAGGACTTCCTTTGTCCAGGTACCTAGGATGTGATTGGCGTGGCTCTCAAAATCTATTAGTCCTATGCCTCCGCTTGAGCGTGGGCCAAATAGTGTTTCCATCCGTATAGGATGGTGAGAGCCAGGCCACAGCCACCCCTGGATAAGCGCGCGGACTGAGGTTATAAAGGTAGGTGAGAAGGCGATCGCGTGGGCCTGGTGCCACAGTATTGTGAGGATGAGCGAGTTAGCAACTGTAACTCGTCCTGTTAGTCCTGGGGTTCTTCCCTTGAGGGAGGCGACGCGTTTGGATACCCGTTGTAACAGGTTACTTTCCATTGTCTCATTAACATATCCCCCTGATTCTAGCCAAATTCCAAGGTGTCAGACAGGAGTGGTGGTGGGAGGTGTTGCAAAGGGTAAAATGATTGGGTTTTTTTTCATGTGTTGGTGTGAGGTTCTGATGTTGTGGCCTAGTTGTTTGTGTATTTGCTAAGAGGATGATTTCTGTCTTTCTTTTGTTGAGCGACTCATTGCTCACCTTGGAGTATTCCTCTTGAGTGTGTTCCAGCTGTTGGGAATCTTCATTATTTGCTATACCTGCTACGCAGTCATCTGCAAAGGCCAGTATCTTGACTGTTTGTTGTCCTTGTGCGGTTATCCCCATGATACATGAGTCAGTTACTCGGAGGAGCGGGTCAAAGCTGAAATTGTATAGCAGTGGGCTGAGGGGATCCCCTTGTTTGAGCCCTCTGTGTGGTTTGATATTGTTTATTAGGAATACAGGGCCGCATACAGCCATGGTTGCAGATTCTATTAGGAGCATCGCCCATTTTATGAATCTTGGTGGGAGTTTGAAGGCATGTAGACATTCTTTTAGGTATGGCCAGCTAGCACGGTCATACGCCTTTTCCTGATCCAAGAAGACCAGGGCACCAGTTGCTTTGGATTGGAAAATGTTTGCAACAGGGTGAATGTTGTTATAGATTGAACGCCCTGGTATAAACTCAAACTGGTTGGGTGATAGGACGTCAGATGCAATTGCGCCTAATCTAGATGCTAAAATTTTTATTAGAATTTTTGTGTCAGTGTTGGAGAGTGCAATTGGGTGCCAGTTGGCCAGGTCCAACTTGTCACCCTTCTTATACAAGGTTATAACGTAGGATCCATGGCCTCCTGGTAGTAGGCTTGTTTCCAACAAGCACTGGTTCATAGATGCCAATAGGAGGGGGGCAATTTGTTGAAAATATTTTTTGTAAAATTCGTAGGGTATCCCATCAGGCCCTGGGCATTTCCTATGTGGTGCACCGCGAATTGTCTCCCAAAGCTCCTCACATGTAATTAGGGATAATATATTATAATTTGGTGATGTACATTGTATCTCAGCAGTATGTATAACTTCTTTAATTTTTTGTAGTTCTGTTAGCATTTCATGATATAATTCAGTGTAATAATAGTGTACTTCCACCTTGACCTCCTCAAGGTCAGTTGCCATGGTGCCATTGGTCTTGCAGACCTGTGTGCACATGGGCTGGTTTCCGCGGGAGTGATATTGTCAGAAAAAGTATGTCAAACAGGTTTCACCTTCCTTTATGAACTTACCTTTGTTTGATACTTTGATTCTGTGTTGGTGTTTAAAGATGAGATTGTTAGGTCAGTCAGAAATTCCTGCCCATTTGTTTCCCCAGTTGGGGCTATAGCCAGATCTCAGAGTATTTATTTCCAGGTAGTCTAGTTCCGCCAAGGTACGCTTGATTGTGGCCGTGTCCATGGTGTACTTACGTGATGCAATATGTTGGGTTTTGTTGATTAAATCCTTTTTTAAATTTTCCCATGTTCCAATGGGATCTGAAGTGAATGGGGCTGTGAATTCTGGGTTCGTAGCCTTGTTTTCAACCCAGTCAGATATCTTGGGCAATTTTATATTTTCTGGGTGAGCTTTCTCCAAGGCGACACCTGTGTGGGATTGGGTTGGCGCTAACTGCACCGTAACTAATCAGTGGTCAGAAAAATTGATCTATTTTGTTGTAAATTTGGAGATTCTTGAGCGGTGGGATTGCAGGATGAGGATGTGGTCAATACAACTCATCAATATGAGCGCTCCCTCACGTATGTTGGGCTGCGTCATGTGGGGAAGGAGTGGTGAATTGGGGGGAAGAGCATCCTGTAAGCCAAGAGATATCTTCATTGTGCGGATTTAATGTGTCCAGGTGGGTATCCCCTGGGATGAGGCCATTGATCCATATTGGGGTTATCCCAGCAGTTAAAATCGCCTAATATAATGGTATCTGGTGGTAGGGTGAGAGTAGGAATGTTTTCAAAAATTGTTTTCTCTCAGTTGCAGTGCACGGTGCGTAGATATATGCTAACAAAATTCTTTCATCTTGGCATGTGATTGTTGCTACCAGGACTTGACCGTGCAAGTGTGATGATTAATTTGTAATTTTAAATTTTTTGTTGTTTTGGACTATCACCCCACAGTGAGACGTCCATACTGATTGTGATGGTGTGACCCTGGTTGACAAGGATTCTTCTTCCCCTTGTAGGCAGTGGGTTTCTTGGATGGCCAAGATGTCTACAAGAGGTTTTCGCAGGAATTCCAGCTTTTCGGCTTGGGACATATGAGCCCTGGCTCCTGCGATGTTTAGTGTCCCTATTGACACTGAGGTGCCCATGGCGCCTCAGGAGCGGTTGGGAGGGCCCTCTGGCCCTATCCCACCGCGGCTCATTTTGGCCATGCTTCACATCTGTACTCCAATTCTTTCACTGCCATTGTTGGTTCCCTTGATCTGACCCAATGATTCAATGGAATTGCAGTTTTTTGCATTTGCATCAACTTTTCCCGCACAGGTCTCACGTTGATTTGATGCAGATTGTTGATTGAAATTTTATATTTTTGAGGTTCGACTTTGGTGAATTGTGCACCGCATTTTCACCCAAATTGCGGTTGCATTGTTCCTCAGTATGTGCATGACTGATGTCGCTTTGTGACTCAGTCAGGTTACTGTAAAAATTTTCGACCTGGGTATATTGTTCTGATTGGTTGATTTGGTGAATATCTGAAATATCCTCCTAAATTTGTCCGGGGTTAATGGCAGACTCCGCGTGTGCTGCCGCTTTGGCTGCTGCTCGCTGTGGGATTTTTGTGTCACTTTACGTTGTTTGCTTGTAACTGGGTCCACGATGGAGTATAGTCCATCTTCACCCCATCAGAATGGGTGGTGACCATCAGTCATTTTGGCGAAGTTTTCATTATCTTCATCCATTGCTTCCTCACAATAATCATTTTCCATTAAGCCCTCTTTTACAGGGCATGCGTGTTCCTTGTGGCCCAGTGAGCCACAGTAGTTGCAAATGGGTGTTGCGCGTTCCGGTGTAACTCAGAATGTGGCTGACTGACCCCCCATCTTTGAAGTGAAATTCTGCTGTGCAGGGAATTCTGGATAAGTCCTCTTCCACTTCTGGGAAGGGGTTGATTACGGCGATAGCTTTGCCCATGCACAGGTTGGGCATCAGGCGAAATCGCTGTAATTTGAGTTGCTGGATTTCTCCATAGGCCACAAGACCTTTGCGGAGCTCCTCCTCAATTACCTTATGAGGAAGGTTAGTGGAGAGTGAGTTGAAAGAGATGAACAAAGTTTTCACTTTGTTCCATCTGGTGCGTGCAGTGCACACAATTTTTTTGCCCTCAGGGAGGGCAATTTCCACACAGACTTTTGCTACAGCATTGGCTTCATCAGCTGTTTCAAAACCAATATCGATCCAGCCACAGCCCATGTTGTTAGTGGCTATGTACACCGCGTGAGGGAAAAGTGAGGGCTGTGCCTCACATGTTTTCTCCCACAGGGTTGGTGACTCATCCCCAAGGAAGAGTCTGATCTCATGCTCCACCTTTGATAAGGGTTGGTTGAACTGAATGTACATATATTGCGCGTGCTTTACAGTGAATACCATAAACCCAGATGGTGTCTGAGTTTGCGATTTCTTTGCGGATTGGGTTCCTGATCCCCCTCCAGGGCGTTTCTTGCCCTTAGTTGCACCGTTAACTGCACCATTCGCTGCGACGCTCATCCATGTTGTATTATTTTTATTGATAAAGTAGCCCATCTTTCCTGTGTGTGATTATCCAAATCTGCTGTTAAAATTAAAATTTTAGTAACTAAAGTGATTGTTACGAGAAAGAAAACCATATGAATGGGGTGTTGTAAATGTATAAATTCTTCAATTTGGGTAACTGAGTCTTCAATTACAATGCCCATTTCATTGGTTTAATCCAATGAAGTACATGGGTTCAAGTCATATTAAAAATCAGGGTTGGTAAATTTATGAGATGTGGCTGTTGGTTGAGGAATAACGTGGGATCAAATTGTTATACAAGCTGTCTCCTTATTAGTTGAAGTGTATGTGGCACTGGACTTAGGAGGGGCCTGATTGGAAGCTGCAGGCTCTGCATTAGCTGCAGGTTTTGGGGTAGGGGGAAGGATTGTACCCCATACTGGAAAGGCAGTGGTGTGTGGTGTACTGAGGACCAGACGGAGGCAACACAGGTATGGTGGATGCATCAAGATAGGGGCATTTAAGCTTCAAGTAATCCAAATCAAAGCAGGATGGACAGATAGTCAACCCGCCCTCAACTCAGGCACATAATGGGTGGTCAGGGGCAGAGGGAATGACATCATGGGGGAATCAACAAAGCAATTTTATTTTAAGTCAGGCTAATTGTGGCAAATGCCCAAGACCCAGTGAGATGAGAAGCCCCATTGGGGACCACGAACTGAAGGATGGGGTTAGAGCCATACACGGCCAAGTCTTCCATCAGCTCCTGATGGAGCACCGTAGGGGGAAGGTGAGTGGGCAACCCTGCAAACTAAACCACCATCTGGTATCAGTGGGGATCTGGGTGCATGTTGTGGGGATAGGGGTGCCCTGGAAGACCAGGAGAACGGTGGCCACAGTGGCTGCATCAGCTTTATAAGTGAATACTAGATCAAAATACCCCTTATAGGGGTGGAAGTCAATAAACACGGCCAGCAGCATCACTGTCTGGGCCAAGTTGATAATGGTTTTTTGAATATGGGAATAATTTCCCATATTCAAACCAAAGGACAAAATGCAACTGGTATTAGGGGAGAACAAGTGGGCTTGAGTCACTGCCTGGTCCTGTGCCAGGTGGTTGGCGAGATCCTTGGAAGTTTGAACTGACCCTATGTATTATTGGGACTGGGTGTTCCAGTCCAAACGCGTTTTCCCACTGGACAGAAAATGCTGGGTGGGGTTTTGCTGCTGCCCCACATGGGAGCAGCCAGCAGATAATCTGAGGCCTTTGGGGGTCAAACGGGGAAGATTGGCGTAGGCTAGTTAGGCTCTTTTTTACTTTCTTTAAAATTGCTCAAAAGTTACTCTGAGCAGAAAGAAAACCCCATTTTATAGTGGGTAAGTTGCTCGCATTTCCACAAGTTTGCGGTTGACCTCTGTTTATTCTGCTAGTCAAGGAGTGATCTGCGGATGTTCTTGCAGTATAACCCATTAAGGTGGTAAATGAATAGCCAGCCAAAGGTAGCATCTGATAATTAATAAATATATAACAACTTTATCAGAAAAAAAGAGAGATGATAAATAGAGAGATTGGTCGGACAAACCCTACTTTAAGGAATTTTGGAAATAGCCCTAGAACAATTCTTGGGGCTTTGAATTATTCCTTGCCAAATACACGAGACTACCATCAATGTTAGATTTGTAGCTTGAGTATTTGTGAACTTAAGACTTCAACGTACACTGAATGTCACCATTTTTAGTAAAAACAAATTTTAAAGAATGTATTTAATCCTCATTTAAGGATTAAACATAACATACCATCTTTGTCTAAACTATAATTGGTGATCTACAGTGCTGTTGGTGTATCACCTTAAACCTCATCACTTGATTTCTGGGAATTAACTTGGCCCTGCTTGCCCTAACCCAGCATTGACCATGGTATTTAAGATCAGGGAGTGCGGCGAATTTTAACCCCTTTGTCCTTACATAATTTCACACTGTCCCCATGATTTACACAAGAAACCATGTCATGAGATACCACACTAATTATATGATTATATTTAAAATTTATGTTTCAGCTAAAATTAGCCTTATAGTCAAAAACAAAATATCTCTTCATTTTAAAAATAATGAAGCATTGCTTCACTGCCACATTGACAGTCCTCTGATGTAAGCATTTCTGCACTAACCGTATTTCAGTTACTTTGTCATTTTATATATTTTTACTCAAATTATTTGCTCTTCTTTTCGTTGAACACTCCAACTTTTCAAACTATACTTAATTTTAATTAAGTAACCTCTTTTACTCTATACCATTTTTTAGCCTGGGTGTAACAACCTCAGTTAGTTTCTAAGCATTAAACTAAAAATTTTCCCTAGGGGTGTGGGCATTCCTGGGTGATTACATTTGCCTCATTGGCCTTCTCATCCCCCTATACACTTTTTGATGTTTGACCTTTGTTAGAGTACTGATGCGACATCAGGCCCCAAATTGGTGCAGACCTTCTATAGGATAAGGTACTGAGTAATTTCTAACCCAGATGGACTTGTGATTGGTTAGAGTAGTTTCTAGACTATCCAGGCTAGGATGGCCAGATGATAATTTTGGATCACTCAAGTCAAGATGTCTATATGAATTAAAGGTACCACATCTGGGCACTACCATTGGTGTCAAGTTTACATGACATAGTAGTAGAGACCAACCCCAAAGATAAGGCTGGGCGCCAGGAGGCCCAGAGGGTGAAGCTATGGGCCCTTCCTGACCTGAGACACACCCTGGACCAACGCTGGGTTCAGGAAAAATATGCCCAGGTTGGGACTAGTGGTGTGCCAAACGCCCAGCCCCTGACATTGAGCCAAGCATTAAAACGAACTAATTACTGAATAAACTTGGATCGTTCAATTTGGTTTGTTGAGGACTGGGGTTTCAAAACCCATTCCATTTCTGAAATAATGCGCTTGGGTCAAAACTAACTTTAATCAATCACTCAAGTGAAGTCAGTTTCAGCCTATTTAACTAACTCAGTTGGCAGTGTTGCCTTATTGGTGAGTCAGTGCTTGGGCCCACTGCAGCATAACCCCTATTCCCCCATTTGAGCTTAAATATGTTTTCCCTGACCAACATTCCTTGTTGCTTGATTTCTAATTAACCTTTTCCACATTTATGTTATTTTAAAATTTTATGATATTCCTAATGAGCCTGCGTGAAAACCTCTTCAAGGAGGTCTCACGCTCCGTTACCCTTGCCATTGCAAGACCTTGCAGCTCTCAACTCATGCACCATTTGTTTGCCCAAGTTCCCTCCAACCTGGGTCGCTTAGCCCTTTTCAATATGTGCACCGCATCACTTTTAGTGGGGTTTTTATTGTAAAACTCGCCTTTCTCTGCCTAAGCTGTTATTGCTCCAGCACCCTCTGCTGGGCTCTAATGGCTTTGTCCCTAACGTCTAGTTCCCTGGCGTTGGCCTTGTGCACTGAGCACTACCACGCTGGGAACAGGAGAGTTATAGACACTCTCCTTACATTAGTCAACCAACCACTGAACTTTATGTGCATGAACTTTTTCCATGTGGATTGTTACTGAAGTGGAAAAGTGAGCGCTGGCTGTGGTAATTGGCTGCCATTAGCCACACTGCAGTTTCTTATTTTCCTGATGGTTGGAGCAACTTGGCATTATTAGGGTTGCCTCCGACTGGGAAATATCCACCCTTCATGCTTGTACCTGGTGGTTATGTATGCTTTGAGGTCAGAAAGTCATGATTCCCTGACTTTCTGCCGAATTTGTCAATTTCAAATTAAAATAAATGAGTTTCCTTTTACCCGCGCATTCAGCCAGTGCCATCAGAATTGGCGTAGATGGGCCTGGGGGTGTTGGCCTTGAATAGCGTCAGGCATTCCATCGCAGTTCCAGGGACAGGGTCATGCGCATCTAAAAACGCGTTTTATAACGAAAACCTGAGATATATCTCTGAACAATATTGGCCCTCTCATGGTTCAAATCTGGAACCCATTCCTGTGTATGGAATCACACCAGAAAATCCCTGTTTGACCTCTTCCATGATTCGCAGCACTCAGGAAGTTGAAAAAGAACTGCGCTTACAATATGAAAACATTTATGCACATGCAGAAGGCATGGAGGGGTATGTGGCCTCAGTAGTAAGAGTGGCCAACTATCCCTCCACCTTTTTTGATTCCCAAACCTACCCTTATGGTTTGCTCAAGCCAGAAGTTAATTTAAGTGAAGTAGGGGAGTTTTCTGATTTTATTAAATTTCACTCTGGATACTTCCTCTTGATTGCTACCCTTACATCCTCTCTTGGGAAGTTCAGCACAACTATTTTAGTGGATACCGGTGCCACAAATAATTTTATTGACCAAGACCTGGCTGACTACCTTAAGTTGAGTTACTCACCAGGTGGTATGGCTAGAGGTGGGGCTTCTCAAGGTATCCCTACGCTAGACGTCATAGCGTTGGTGGACTACCAGGTGGGCGCCTATCTTCTGTCCGACCATTTCAAAGCTATCAAGCACCTCTTTTTCCCCATTATTTTGGGGGTTGAGTGCTGGAGAAAGTTTGACGTCCGCACTAATTTTAAACAAAACACGCTATCCTTGTCTTTGGTAAACAGCCACCAGTTGATTGTTCCCTTGTCGGAGGATAACATCCAGGGCCCATTACCTCATTGGTCCAATGTTCCCACCCCTTATCTTGCTCCTTTGCTGAAGACGCCCTCCTCCATGAGATTTTCCTTACTTTCCTGTTTAGAGGGTTTGGAATTCTCGTTTGATGCAGCATCCACCAACGCACTCCCTGAGCACTTTGAGTTTGGTTGTGACTTCAAACTCATGGTGGATCTGGTGCATGTATCTTCCCCCATTTACCCATTGACTGTCTAGGAGGAAGAGGCGTTGGATGTGTGGGTAAAGGAACAGTTGGCCAAGGGTGCGATTTTTCAGTGTACCTCCCCTGTGTGCTCCCCCTTCTCTTTGTGGAGAAGTCTGATGGTACTTTACACCCATGTGTGAATTACAGGAACCTTAACAATGTTACTGTACCAGACCTCCATCCCATCCCTTTAATTCACAGATTGCGCGATATGTGGAGAAGGCGAAGGTCTTCTTCAAACTGGGATTGCCTCAATGCGTTTAATCAGATACGGATAAAGAAGGGCCAGGAGTGGTTAACCGCCTTCCACACCAGAAAAGGAATATTCCAGGATCAGGTCATGCCCTTTGTGCTTAAAAATGCCCCTGCTATCTTTCAACGTCGCATTGATGCAGCGTTGGGAGACCTGTTAGGGGTATGCGCGGTTGCCTAAATGGATGATATCTTGGTGTTTTTTCCTGATCAGGAGTCCCATGCAGTCCACCTTCAGCAAGTGGTGGAGCGGTTAAAAACAGCCAGACTTACGTTGAAGATTTAAAAGTGCGAGTTCTTCAAGTCCCAGGTCACATTTCTGAGAAACGTCATGTTTGACCAGGGCCATATGATAACTCCAGACAAGGAGAAGGCTATTTGTGAGTGGCCTACCCCCATCTCAGTCAAGGAATTGAGGAGCTTTTTGGGGATGTGTACGTTCCTCAAGAAGTTCACTCTTAAACTATCTGAGGTGGCGGCTCCCCTATACAAGGATAGTGGTGCCAAGGTGCTTCAGTGGCCCCCATTTTGGAGGATGTTTTTTAAGCAGTGAAGTGCACCCTGTTGTCCACGACTTTTCTTTGCCATGTCAACCCTTCAAAGGAGTTCAATTGTGTCTACTGATGCCTTCAACTTCTCCATAGCGGCCGCCTTGTTACAAGTAGGCGAAGATGGGATAGAGCATCCAGTAAGAAATTTCTAGGAAAATGTTTTTGCCAGAGTTGAATTACGCCGTTTATGATAAGGAGTTACTAGCAGTGGTGGAGGCGCTGATATACTGGCGTAACCACTTGCATGGCTCTACCCAACCATTCCACATGCGTACAGACCACCGTGCCTTGCTGTACTACCGCGCTCCTCATGTCCTAACCCCACGGCAGACCCATTGGCATGAGACCCTTTCCAAATTATCATTCACGTATGAGTTCACTAAGGGCAAGGATAATGGTTTGGCGGATGCTTTGAGCCGCAACCCTGCTTTAGCCTCTGACCTCAAGGAGTTAGAAGTGCACAACACCCAGGTTATGATTCCTCCAAGTAAAATTCTGTCGCTAACCCCCTCTCCTCTGGCTAACAAGCCAGCGCTTTCACCTCTGGATAACGCGGAGGAATATTTATGTTCAGAAATGTCGTCCTCTCTCAGCAATTTCAGGTGAATATGCCATGGTACTTGCAAAGAGCGCTTCAAATCAAGAGGATCAATCCAGGGGCTATCATGTAAAGGATGAGATGGTGTGGTTCCAGGGACGCCTTTGGGTTCCTGCTGGACCACTGCACCTGGAAATCATCTTGGACCATCATGATGGAATCGCCATTGGTCATTCAAGGAAAGAAAAGACCTTGGAGTTGATACGTCGCACATACAATTGGAAGGGCTTGCCTTCTCAGATGGGACGGTATTGTAAGAAGTGCCTGGTATGCAACCAGATGAAACCTAATCGTCAACCTTTACCAGGGTTGTTTGTACCAGTCTAAAGGCTGATGGGCCCTGGACTTCCATCTCAGTTGATTTCATTGTGGAGTTACTAGTCTTGGATGGTTATGATGCCATCATGGTAGTGGTGGACTGGTTAACAAAGTTTGCCTACTTTATTCCTTGCAGAACCACCATAACCGCAGCTAAGATAGCTAGGCTTTTCGTCACCCATGTGTTTGCGCTCCATGGGGTCCCCCAAGAAATTATCAGCGACTGGGGCTCTCAGCTTACCTCCGTTTTTTGGGAAGAGTTGTGTAAGACACTTCAGATTCGCCCTTGCCATCTAACTGCATATCATACCCAATCAGATTGGAAGACTGAAAGAGTGAACCAATGCTTGGAACAGTTCCTGCGGTGTTATACCGCTGCAGAACATTCAGTTGGGCTTCGCACCTTCCCATGGCCCAGTTTAGCTACAACGATATTTTGCACGCTTCAATCAGCTGTTCCCCATTTTTTGCCAGCCATGGCTTTAACCCTGCCTTTAACATGGAGCCCAGCTGTGGGTCTAAGGTTGAAGCTGTGGTGGACTTTTCCAGGACAATCAAGAAGGTCCACCAGGGGGTTTCCACAAGCTTGGAGGCGGCAATGCAGGTGTATAAGGAGAACGCTGATGGGAAGCACCGAGTGGGTCCTGCGTACAAGGAAGGGAATCTCATGATGCTGGATGCCCATAACATCCTTATCAAGCAGCCTTGCAAAAAGCTAGGGCCAAAAAGGATTGGCCCCTATCGCGTAGTTAGAAAGGTGGGACATGCCTCATACCAGCTAGATCTCCCCTCCTCATTCCAGATCTTCTCTGTGGTTCATGAGAGCAAACTGATGTTGTTTAGGGCCCCCCACCAGAGACTCCTGAGGAATATCTTGTGGATGGGGCGCCAGAGTGGGAGGTAAAAGAAATAGTTGCCTCCCGACGTGTTAAAAATGACTCAATTACCTGGTATCTTGGAAGGCCTTTGATGCTTCAGAAAACAGTTGGGTTCCAGTGCATGACTGTGTGCATGCCCAAGATCTGATTGACGCCTTCCACCAGCGTTTTCCCCAGGCTGCTGTATCCCCACCTAAACCAACCGTTGCTGCCATGAAGTTGGCCCCTGCCCACAAGAACTTTTCTTTGGCGCAAGCCCCTGGAGGGGGGGTTAAGCCCCATCAGGAGGAGAGGGTAATGTCATGTGCACATGAGATAATAGTGGGGACCAACCCCAAAGATAAGGCTGGGCGCCAGGAGACCAAGAGGGTGAGATGCAGGCCCTTCCTGACCTGAGGCACACCCCGGACCAACTCTGTGTTTGGGCAAAATATGCCCAGGTTGGGACTAGTGGTGTGCCAAACGCCCAGCCCCTGACGTCGAGCCAGGCGTTAAAAAAATTGATCTACCAAATAAATGTGAACAGTTCAATTCAGTTGTCAGGGAATGGGGTTTTGAAACCCGTTCCATTTTTGAAATAATGCGCTCAGGTCAAATTTAACTTTAAATAACCAATCAATCAATCAATTGAGTGAAGTCAGTTTTGGCCTATTCAACTGACTCAGATGGCAGTGTTGCCCTACTGGTGAATCAGTTATTGGGCCCACTGTTGCATAACCCCTATTCCCCCATTTGAGCTTAAATATGTTTTCCCCTACCAACATTCCTTGCTGGTTGACTTTCTAAATAAATCTTTCCCCATTTACATTATTTTACAAATTTTATGACATATTGAATGCTCCTGTGCATGAACCTCTTCAAGGAGGTCTTGCGCTCTGTTTTCCTAACCTTGCAAGTTCATTGCAGCTCTCCCCTCATGCACCATTTGTTTTCCCAGGTTCCCTCCAACCTGGGTCGCTTAGTACTTTTTGATATTTGACCGCATCACTTTTAGTGGGGTTTTTATCATAAAACTCGCCTGTCTCTGCCTAAGCTGTTGTTGCTCCAGCACCCTCTGCTGGGCTCTAATAACTTTGGCCCTAACGGCTAGTTCCCTGGCGTTGGTCTTGTGCACTGAGCACTACCACGCTGGGAACAGAAGAGTTATAGACACTTTCCTTACAGTTGCAGTTGGTTAAATTTTGTGGATAAGTTATTCAAGATGAAGTCCCATCAGGTTTGGGTAATGCGCTAATCACAAACTTGCAGTGAGGGAAGGTGAGACTGTTATTACTGTTGTGCATAGTAATATTAATACATATCATCATCTTGGTACATCAGTTTGTTATGATCCTTTTTAAACTAAACTTATAACGCTCTTAAAGGCGTTATTATGTGTGTACAGCGCCATACACTTCCACTAAGTTTTATTGAGGCATCCTTAACCTAGCCACTAGTTTGGCTAATCTGAAAATAGGAAACTATAATTTCCTGTGAAGTGCAACTCAATAAGGAAGGTGTGTGTTTCACTTTATGTCTATTATTAAACCTCCGCCATGGTGCTTTCATAAATATACATTAAGGATAATGCTACAATCACTTGTGACATAGTTAATTAAAAAGAGTTTCTCAAAGTTAGTATCCGCGATTTTTGAAAACAAAAATTATTGGTGTAATACTAGGAGAAGATATAAATGACTTATTCTCTTTATAGTACTAGTGTTGTCCAACCCAAGAAGGGGTCCTCCATTCATCTTTATTACGGAGTGCAAAACAAAGAGATGATAATATAAAAAACTAGAGTGGTACCGCGGCGTTAGCCTAAGCATTAATTCTAGAAAGGGAAGAGGGTTCAGGGGGTTTTCATCTGACGCCAGCTTCAGGTGGTGGGCAAAGGCAGACAGAAGTGGTGGGAACATCATCAGTTTGTGGCAGAAGGAGAAAGTAATGGGGGCTCTCCTCATCAATGAGGCCCGCAGTATGCATCACCTTGACATATTGGGAGAGTTGAAAATTGCAAGGTAATAAAGTTGGACATAAAAATGAAAGATTTGAGGTTTTGGCAGGTTTGGGGTAGTTATGGTTTTAGAGCGAAGATCTCACTACATCGATAAATGCATAGCTAGTTGCAAAAGCTAGTTTTTTAATTTAAGACTTGACATACTTGGGAAAAATTTACAGGTACTTTAGGTATAGGAAAACACTCACAAAGTGGATCAATCACAGTATGAAGGGCTAGGCAGAGGAGGGATTTAGTGGGGCTGCAGCTGCATCAACAGCCTTTTGATAACTATTTTATTGGTTGTATATCATTTTTAGGATTGAAACAGAAGCGGTGAGTCAAATCAGGGAGTTGGGTGAAGAAATCCAACCACTTGAGTCAGGATCAATTCCATAGTGGAATTCTGCATAATCAATCCATTTGAGAGACTCAAAAGGATTTGACACAACCATCGCGGGGCCAGCGACTGGAGTTGGTGGGGTGGTAGCTGCTGATTGGCCACGCACAGTATACCATGGAAATTCTGCCAGCACTTGAGCAGCCATCTGCTCAGGAATGGTTCTGGCAGTCAACCCTTGAGTAGGCAGAGCGGTGGGAGCAGCACATGTGGCAGTCAAGGTTGAAGGAGGGAGGACTGATCCCTAAGAAAAAAAATTAGTAGAATCAGAAGTGGGTCTTACTCCAGAGTGAGGAGCAGTGGAAGCAGGTTTGGCGGAAAGTGTTGGGCACATGTTCTTCAAATAGTCAAGAGCAAAGTAGAAGGGACAGATGACACAGCAATTTTTGACACACGGCCAGAAGGGATGATCAAGGGCTGATCTAATCAAGGCATGTGGATATATTACGAGGTGGGTGTCCTGGCAGAAGGCAAATTATATTAAATGTGTGAGGCCCAGCAAGTTGATCAGCGCCATTTGGAACCTCAAATTACAGCATGGGGTTGGCGCTATAGGCAGCCAAGCCCTCTGTGAGCTCATGACAAAAGCGTTCAGGGAAATTAGGACAAGCTGGCTAACTGGACCATAAGTTTGGCCACGTCTGGCAAGTGATTTCATATGGTTAGGATAGGGGTATTTTATATATTAAAGACAGCTGTGCTGCCGCCATAGTGGAAATTTCGCAAGAAAAGCCAAGATCAAAGTACCCCTTGAAGTGGCGGAAAATGTATAAATCAAGAAGGTTTGTAAACCTTTGAGGCCATCTTGATGATGCCGTACTTTCTTAGTTGAAGAGGTTCCCCTACTTAATTCAAAAGCAAAATGCAGGTTGTTCTGAGGGATCACCAGGGGGCTTTGAAGAACTGCTTGGGAGCGTGAAAGGTGGCGTGCTAGGTCCCAAGGCAGGACGTAGTGATCAGAAGTGTTTTCAGGGCTAGTTGATTCAGCCTAGAGGCGTTTGCCCATAGCTAATAAACGCCAGGAGGTGGCTCACTACCACCCCATGCGGGATCAGCAAGTGTCAATCTAGTCGACATGGGCTGGGTTTGGCACTGGCAAAAGGTGGTTGAGAGTAAAAACTTTTTAATATATTTTGAGTGTAATCAAATTACTGATTGAAGAAAAAGAGAGATTTGGATGACTTAAGCTCAAGGTAATCCATAAGTTGCAATAAATCAATTTATTCTCTAATGTCATTCATTTCATTTTGATAATCAGCCCACTTTTATTACTTCTAAGGCGGTGGCCTATTTAATTGAGTTGCTCCTTGTTGCGAAATCGACCTTGGCTCCGCTAGTGTGCCAGGCCAACCAGTATGAAGACTGGTGGCCCTTTGCTATTTCGCCTTCATTAGCATACCAACCCTTATAAGTCCTGCGTCCAACCTACCAACTAACCACCAATGGCTTCGCCTTTAGCCCCAGGTGTCCTTGGCGTGTGCCTCAGCAAGTCCTGCCCCCTTCCTGGGCAGCTCAGGCACTCCCGCGCTGCCCCACCCTCGCGACCCTTCACCAACCCATCTGGGCATGCTCCGGTGAGTCCATCCCCCTTCTTGGGCGACTATGGCACCTCCCACGCTGCACCCCGCTAGGGTTGGTGGCTATGCAGCTCACCACTGGTAGCCAGCTGGCCAGGTTCCCACTGGTTCCTCATAAGGGGGAGGTATGGGAGCTGGCAGCGCCAGCCACTCCAGGCGTGATCACCCGCACCTATTGGGGATCCCCTAGTCCTAACTACTCCTACTCTAGCTGCTCTAAGCCACTATCAAATAAAAGTAAGAAAGGTGCAAGAGAGATGTTTATTAGGAGGTAATGAAAGACTATATATAAACCCTTTAGTGCTACTGCACCCAAGTGCTCTTTGGCCAATCATCTCCTGGAAATCCCATCGGCCTCTTGACCCCAAACTCTCTATCAGATCATAAACTTTCTTCATTCATACTCATAGTGATTCCCTCTTAGATCTGCTCACTGATCACTGAATATAAATTAGGTTAATCCATCCTCAGCATAAGTCTCTGGTCAATTGTATATAATTTGTTAATTAAATAAGACTTTGAGCATCCTCAGCATGAGTTGCCGGTGCTCCAAATTGGATGATGGAACCCTTTTGGGCGAGCCATAACAGATTCATCAGCTTTCCGCTGGAAACTCCCACAATGACCTTTAGATGCATTTTGGCAGTGAACGTAGCTTCCATCAAGCCTAAACTCAAACAAACATATAACATTAAATAGTATTGAACTAGGCAATTAGCTGGCAATTACACCTGACTAACCAAAACCCCTAATTCAGATACTATCAGAGGGATTCATCTGGTTAAAATCCTGACACTCCTTATAGTCCCGCAACTCTTATTTTTGAGTCTTAAATGTTCTTTTACAAAAATTTCTTTAATATTATCCTTAAGAACAAGCTAAAAATGCATTCATCAATTTTTATTATCTTCAATCCATACAGCCAATAAAAATTTATAATGATGTGGAGCCTTCAGCTGATACTTTAATTGTGTAATATGTTAAGGGTGATGCCAGCAAGATCTAACTTACAATCCTTCAGATATATAAAAAGTTATATTCATTTATCAGTTAACATTCTCTTGGATGTCATTTATCCAGAAGTGAAGGGGTTCATCAACTGGTTTTGAAGGAGGAAGGCAGGAGGGCCAAGCGGGCCCTAATCTCAGGTGGCCTTGGAGGACAAAAGTTTCTGGGGTCAATTAGGTCTTTGAGATCAAGAAGATCCTTTGTGTCCAACTTGGCCTTGAATTCTAAGGTGCAATTGGCATAGGACTTTTAAAATCAAATATAATTCTTTTACCAAATGGGCAAATGAAGGCTATATAAACTATTACTGAACAATATATTGTCTTAATTGAGATGAGTTTCTGACACAGCCTCACCTACTTAGATAGTAAGTTGATTTGCAAATAAGAAGAGGCAAATGAATAGAGATGTGCCAATTGTGTCACAATTGGGCCAACTCCAATTGTGACTAAATTATATTTTTGTGACTTAAACCTACATCTAGAGCTCAGAAAAGTCTCATTTTATAATCAATGCCAGACCTCTGTATTATTCACAATACTTAATCATATTATATAGTTTCTAATTTTATGGCTGAATTAAAAATTCGCCAACCTCTTGAATAATTTCTTCATCATGCCACAAACCAATCTAAGTTGATTGTAATATTTGTAATAATTAGAAAATTAATTTTTCTTACACTAACTGTTTTGGAGCTCAGCATAACTCCTCTTTATTTTGTAATGCTAGATTCCTCAATCATGCGTTGATTAGTTATCAAGTTCCAAAATTTAATTTTTCTTTAACAATTTGAATTTTGCCAACTCATTGGCGTGTTTCCCGCCTTCTATCCTGTGCTTATTCCTCAACTTTCAGTATAAATCATACATAAATCTCATGAGAACCCCATCTTGCAATCCTACATTAGATTTTGGGGTTTGCATTGCATAAGCACTTTCTATTTAATAAAAGCATTATGGTCCTAACTTTGGTTTTTTTGTCTTGGCACCTATGCTGAAAGCCTGTTAATTTGGATTGTCATGGTGGATGACCTTACACTATACTCATACAATGCGGCAGATGGTAGTCCTTTACATTAATTCAAAATATGTATGTTTTTGCACCCCACCAAGTATAGCGTCATGAGCTGCCAGCCGCCAAGATGTTTTCCATGATTCCACCTCCCATCCTGCCATCCGTCAGGCTGATTGCACCCATACTTCCATCCCCCTTCAATTCCCAGTAATGCATGCCTTCCAGTTGTGCCTCTCATTATGTCTGCTAAGGCTGTTCCCTCTTCATGTAGCCCAAGGAACATTGGTATTTGCCTTTTGCTGCCTAATTTAATATGGTCATGATCACCACTGTGCAGAGGCCACGCCAGTGTTCACCATGCCCAACATGCCCAAACATGCAATTCCATTTGTGTGTCCCCTCCGTGCCTTTCCTAGAATGCCTGTCATCTCCCCTCTCCACTCACCTCCACAGTTGCCCAATGATGCCTCCATCTTACAAAGGGGTGATGTCACAAACTACCTCAAGTCAATTGTGGCATTTTTATAAATCAGATACAAATTCATTTTTTGAATACTTACCTTTTTAAAGCTCAGTGTAAATCCCTTTAATGTGTAATGTTGGCTCTCATTGTTGTACATCAATGAGTTTATAAAAATCTAAAATTTAGAGTTTGTTGGCGTAGTTGAAATTTTACCAACTTTTTGTGTGTTTCCCTCCTTCCGTCCTGTACTAATTTCCTGACGTTCAGTATAAAAGCATCCATAAATTTTTAGAGAACCCCATCTTGAAATTTAATGTTGGTTTTGAGCTCACCTCGCACAAGCATTTTCTCTCTAGTAAAGGCATTATGGTCATAACTTTGTTTTTTGCTTTGGCGCCTATGCAAAACCCCCATCATTTTAATCATTGTGGCGGACAACCTTCCACCAAATTCAGGTAATGCAGCAGATAGTTTTCCATTACACCTCATGCATAGGATTTCCATCACACTTAGTATAAAAGCTCCTCTTGATAATAAGTTAACTCTCATCTTAGTATTCTAAAAAAGTTTCTGGGCCACATTTTGTGGGCTTATCCTGATAATAAAATTCTCAGTTAATGACTCAAGTATTTTTGCATCTTCAATAACGCTAATTCACAAATTCTAGACTGTTGTAATGAGCAGAAGACATTTAAAATATAATATCATCAACCTGTCGCCTCCCATCTGAGTACTCATCTGAAGTCCCATATGCCTCCAAGGTGCCCTTCTGCGCTTATTTCCGCCATACCTGCCATCAGTCACACCACTGCACCCCTCTGTTATTCCCCCCAGTGACCCATCATTTTCACTTCAGTTGTGCCCTCCTTTTGTCAACCCCGCCTGTCCCTACTGCACCCACTGAGCCTACCACATGTTGTGCGTGATGTTTTCCATCTAAGGCACTTCCATACCTGCCACTTTTACATAAGATGCATCTGTGCTCACTGTGTCCATTGTGCCCATACTATATCTTGTGCACCTGCGTCATTTTGTGTGACCATCATGCCCGTGCCTGTTGTTCATGTTACACCCCTTCCCAACACACCCTCTGCGGCCCACCAATGTCTCAATCTTATAAGGGTGATGACATGATTGGGCCAAACCAAAAATGAAATTTGTTTGATAATAACTTGGGAGAGCACTAACATCTGGAGCACAGAAAAGCCTCATTTGGTGTTCAATGCTAGACCTCTCAACTGTATTTCAATGATTTATCAGACTAGATGGTTTTTTACCTGATGGCCGCAGTCAAGATATACTACCCTTTTGAAGTTTTCCTTTATAATGCATAGGATTTTCCCTTTAATTTTGGTTTAAAAGCTTCCTTGATACTTAGGATATCCATTTTGTATTCTATAATAGTATTTACCCTCATATATGGGCATTTTTCTTATATTAGAGGCCTTGATTTTAAGCTCTAGACTTTTTTCATTTCTGGCTATGGAAAGTCCACAAGTTCTGATTATTGTAGTGAGCTTATCTCATTAAAATTTTATGGAGAACTTAATTGAAAAATGGGTTTTGATGATTATATTTAATATTTCCTACATTAAGGTGGAGGCAGATTGATAAAAGTTAATAAGTATATAAATGAAGCAAGTGAATGATGCATAACTGACACAAAATTTATTGATGTTGCAGAACCACAATCTGCAAAATATGATAGATGGCAGGGAGCACTAAATGTCATAGATATATATTGTCTTTGGTATAGACTTCTGTAGCTGCTAAACTAGATGTTAAATATCAATATCTTATAGTGGCTGGGACAATATAGGCACTGTTTAACTACATTATTCATAAGATCAAATATACCATTGAGTAGTTGATAGACAATTGGGCCTAGGATAATCATTTTTGTTTATATTTGCTTTTATTACAATGTTTTCCTCTGTATTCAGCATCAAACTCTAGTATTGATAGTTTACAATCCCCACCTTAAATCAAACACTTGTTATCCAACAGGTTATTAGCCTGGTAATCTGAGAGTTTTCTGCTTTATTACTGTTGTCCACAGTTTCTAGATCTAAAATTTTTGTCAAATAGGAAACTTGAGGGAGCACTAATTTGTTAGACTCTTCAGTGAGAACAAAGCCATATGGATTGATTGGGATTCAAAGATGCTTAGAGTTGGGTGTATCTTGATAATGATGGGGAAAAGAGCCTATTAGAAATTCCCTTTTTATAGGTGAAGCCCCTGTCTGTAAGTTCCATTTTAAAATTATTTATCTCTTAGGGAATTTAGTATTACTATATTAATATGGGGTTTTAGTTAGGTTTAAATCATTTTGTGTCCATTGCATATGTATATACCCTTTATATAAGTTTTTAAAAATTATTATTACAATGATACTCATATAATTACTATTCAAGAAATGGTGCATCATCAGACCTTATCTATTCCAAGGTTTAAATCATTATCAATAAATTAATAAGTGTTAATTATATCCTTTGTATATAATGAACTGACAAAAGTTCATGTTTGTTAAGAATGGCATGTATTGTCAAAGATAATAAAAAATTTCCATATCATGTGGTAATCTTGTTGCATGGACAAACAATATCATATTAAAATACCCAAACTAAGTGTACTTAACTTTAAATAATGACTGAGTGATTCTCTAATAAGCTAATATATAATCATGCCAATCATACCAATGTCCAGCCATGCAAAGATCATGTCTCATGTTTTATACTATGCTTATGGAATTTATTAAGACACTGTTTCAACTATAGATACTCAACTTGTATAAAAAGGATCCTTTTTCTTAAAAATACTTAAGTCTTATTCATTTTTATGAGACATTGTAGAAATTCACATCTCATTTACTTAGTAAATGGCCCAATATAAGAACTGTCACAATTCTGATATGACTGGATGATAAGCCCTAAGTAGATATGGTGGAACAGTTGGAATTCGCTGAGTTTGATATAAGTTATGATTATTTGAGCACCTCAAAATGAGGTGATATTGGGTTGTTGGAAATCGCCTCAAATTAGGTGATCATGAAATTAATGAATGAATAATTAATGGAACCAACGAGATACGGCGAATTGAATTACTAATCCATGAAAGTGGTATCATTTGAAGTCACTACAATATAAGCAAGATGAGATGATTGAGAAAGTAGGTTGTTAGTAGTTTAGAGTGAGTGGAACAGCAAGGATCCGCTGTATTTATTATGTTAAATAAAAAAAGTGTAGTGGGAGCAAGTGCTCCATATTTATTAAATAAGTTTATTCTATTGTTTTAAGGGCAACGATCATCATATTGTGGTACTATTGCTCAGTGAGCCAAACCCTGTGCAAAATCCCTTGCGGCATATCTCAACAATTCCGCCAATTTTAGAATAGTGGTGCTCACTACAGGGGGCCCATTGATCAATCACAAAAAATGATTAAAGTTCCTCAGTCTCTGGTCATGTAATATCAGGCTTGCTTTGGCAAGGAATCATCCTGAGACAATACAACTGTTGAATATGCAGAACTCAAGCTTGCCCTGGACGCTGTGCTTAAATGGAAGAAGGAGTTTCTGCAAGAGGGTTGTATTGATAAGCTGCCTCCATTTAAAGCAATGGGAACATCCATGGATTCTTTAAATGATTTTGAGTTTGCAGTAGAAGAAGCTTCAGATTGGCGTAAAGCCAAATTATTAATGTCCACCCTGGATGTCAGAAGTGCTGACCAAGCTACTTGCTATCTTCCCAAAAGTTCTGTTACCTATTGACAAGTGAAGGATACTGTGCTGTGGTTGTTTGGAGGAACTTCAAAAATGGCGCAGTGGAAGTCTAAGTTTCTAACCATTGGGTTTCAATATAATGAGACCCTCACTGCGTTTGCTGATTGATTTTCAGCAAAAGCCAATGTGTTAATTGGGAAGGGATTTTAACTGAATGTGACATAAGCATAGCATTGACCATGCTTTGAAACCATACCGTGAGCTTTTTAATGCCATAGCTCCATATTTAGAGGTTGATGTACCCTTGCTTAAAATTGTTCAAATTCTACATCTATCCACTACCTTCCCTTCACCCAATATAGAGCAGACACCTATCGCCTCCACTGCTAGCTTTTTTTATTTGGAGGAATTATCCCTCCCTGTTCAGCATCCAGTTGGCATCCCCTGTCCTTATTATCATTACAAGCCTCGCTTCCAACCAAGTTGCCAACAGCAGTTCACCTATTGGGAGGGGCCTGGTTACACTTTTTGATTCCAACCCAACTTTTGTGGTGGATCATTTTACAACAATCAAGGATGCAGGTCTTATGGGGATCAATTGCGTTTTGTGAGGTTGCTCTGGGCATCTGGCTAGAAGGTGTCACAATTGTCAGGTCCAGTACCTATTGTGGAAGCAGTATAATCAGGGAAAATAAGAGCGGTGTAGAGATAGGACTCTCTACCTCCGCTATTCTGACTCAAAACGTCCCACCTGAACCTATTCCTGTACATTCAGTGGAAGCTCCTCAGTATGATGACGCCTTTCTATATCGCAACCAGTTGGAGGGGTGAATGTGCTGACACGAATGCAATTTATGGACATGTCGGAATCAAATTTTGGAACAACCAAAGCCTTATGCTTGTCAAATGTTTTATCCCTTGTCTACAGATGAACTGGATCCATTAGCTGATGCGCTTCTCTTAAAAGGGGTAAAAGTGGCCCTTCCTGTGGACGCTATCGTTAAAGAATACCCTAAAGTAGGGAAGGGTATTTATGAGCTTCCTTGGAAAAAAGAGATCCGTTAAATGTCCATGTTTTAAAACAATCAGATAAATCTTACTCTGAGTGTACTTACTGTGACACTGTTATAGCAAAAACCCAATTTTTTTGTGTTAACTAATATGGGTTCCCCAATCAACATAGTGTCCACAAAATTGGTGTCAAAGTTGGCATTAAAGCCTGATGTGAAGCATCATATGGTGTATGGGACTGCAGGCGCAGAAAGCACAGTCTCTGAAGGAGCATACAGCGCGCTACCCTTGCGGTTTGGGTCAATTGTCATTGTAGCCCCAGCTATAGTGTTACCAAACAATAACTATGACCTGTTAATCAGAACCACTTTTATGCGCCACTTTGGGGCTGTTGTTGATATGAAAGCGGAGACATTTGAGATTCTGGGGCAGCGGATCCCAATTTACTTCACTTCCAGTGGAATGCCAAAGGATCCGGTACATATGAGTCACCTTAACCTTGCATATGGTGATTGAAACGGATGGGGCTCCTAAGGCCCAGCCCACCACCAGCCATAAGCCCAGACCTTACTCCTCTGAGAGTAAGGGCAATAGCTGTACCAACCTCAAATGGTCCTGTCCAGATGGACGGTCTTGCTGGGCACACTGGGATGAGGTGTGGTGCACCGGCCTCTGTTACCTTGGGCCTTCAGGATGAGGTGCATCAATACGGCCTCTGTCACCTCAGGGTCACTGGGCTGAGGTGCAGCCAACTGGCCTCTGTCGCCTCAGGCCACTCTGGCAACATTCCCTCCTTGCCAAGGCAACACCACTCTCAAAGGATCCCAGCACATTTACCCCCTTCCTTTCCATCTATTGCCTCGCCATCCGCACCCTCAACCCTGCTTTAATAAAATACAATTGAAAATTATATTAAATAAGACAATTCTATCGAATATCAGCCTTTATTGGGATGAACTCAAGGTTTGGAATAGAATTCTAAAGTGAGGTCCATCAGGGCTGACCTCGCTTTGAAATACCACCTAAAAAAGGCTAAATGAATTGTGTGTAATGAGGGGTGCAAAATCCTCCAAAATAGATGGCATCCTGGCAACTTGTCAGCATATGGGGGAACCTCAAGCCAGACAACCAATTAAATAAATGTTTGTTTAAATTATCCTATTATAGACTTTGTTAGGAAAAACCTACTCAGAATAATGGAATTGCAACCATTGACATACACGAAACTCATATCTCCCAACCTTATGAGATTCATGTACAATTGTTAATTGTTACATTAGCCCCTTGTAAATGAGAAACTCTGGAAGATTCGAACATGAACCATCAAGGCAGGCGTGAAGTGACCAACAACTTTTTTGAAAGGGGACCTTTTTCCATGAGCAGCCTGGGAAGTTGGATGGAAGTCCAGAGCCCCCAGATCAAATCATCTAATTCTCTGGAGGTCTCCTAGCAGGCACAAGAGGCCATTAACCGCCAGCAGTCTGGACCACCCCTCAAGCTCTCCATCCCCTTCGTTGGAAGGCCCTACAAATCAACAAAAAGGATCGATGGACCATGGCAATTCTTTGGACATTGACCACAGCCATCTTGTGAGCTGGCTAAAACCACAGCCTACCAAGGCTGGTTGACTTTGGAATAATGTAACAGACGGGGCTCCCAAGGCCCAGACTACCATCAGCTGTAAACCCAGACCCTACTCCTCCAAGAGTAAGGGCAATAGCCATACCAACCCTGAATGGTCCTGTCCAGATAGATGGCCTTGCTGGGCACACTGGGCTTAGGTGCTGTGCACCAAACTCTGTCACCTCAGGCATCCAGGCCAAGGTGCATCAATATGGCCTCTGTCACCTCAGGCCACTCTGGCACCATCCCCTTCCTTCCCAGGGCAACACCACTCTCAAAAGGATCCTGGCATGTCTACCCCCTTCCTTCCCTCCTGTTGCCTCTCCATCCACACCCCCAACCCTGCTTTAATAAAATACAATTAAAAATTATATTAAAAGAAAACAAGTCAAGTGAATAGTGGCCTTTATTAGGATGAATTCAAGGTTCGTAATAGAAATCCAAAGTGAGGTCCATTGTGGCTGACCTCACTTTGAAATACTACCTAAAAAAGGCTAAATGAATTGTGTGTAATGAGGGGCGCAAAAGCCTCCAAATTGATGGCATCCTGGCAACTTGTCAGCATATGAGGGAACCTCAAGGAAGACAACCAATTAAATAAATGATTTATTTAAATTATCCCATTATTGACCAATTAGGTAAAACCTACTCAGAATAACGGAATTGCAACCATTGACATACACTAAACTCATATCTCCCAACCTTATGAGATTCATGTATGATCGTCAATTGTTATAGTAATAGGGTGGTTTCAGTTTTCTATAATCGACTAAAGAGCAAGGAATGGGCCCTTCCCCATCAAATTTATTAATATTAAGGGCTACAGCTTAGAGCTGCTGGCCCTATATCTATTCCCTCTGGACACCAAGTGTTGGGTTTTTTGTCCATATTCCCAGCCTGCTAGATTACCTGGTATTGCTAGGGGAAAAATCTCCTAAGGTGAAGTGAATTGGAATTTGGTTGACCCAAATTTCAGAGGAACTACGTTCAGGATTTTTAGATATTTATCTGGTCATATCCATCAGGGATCGATCCAGATGAATACCTAATATCTCATTGGGTGGAGTGGCCGACAAAATAAGGGAATCTGATAGTAATTAACTATCAGTTGTACCAATTTGGATTGGTAAGGTTTCATCACCGACTGATTGGGAATGTTTAATGAGTTGCGAGGTGAGTGATGCCGCCTGCAACTAGTGAATTGATTGGTTGCTAGCCAATTATGGATGATTATCTTGGATTGAGAGGAAAACGTTAAGGATACTTTTCTGAATCTTTTCATTTCAGGTCTCAAGGATGTCAAACGTTGGAATCCTAGTCAGGATGGGGAAGACCATCATTGCCAAATTGAGGAAGGGTGATTCAATAGTAATGGCTGCTATTTCATCGAAAGAGGTGTCAACCGAGGGTTAGACAGCTGAATCCCCTATAAATTCCCTAGAATTCACTATATTAAAAAAAGTAGTAAAAACACCCATACACTCAAGTAATACACTGAAAATTACTCACTGATTGACACAAGTTTACAGTCAGAAAAGAACTAATAAAGAACATTATTAGTTTGACTGTAGATTCAGTAATATTTAGACTATCAGCATCTAGCGTGAAGATTCCATCTCAAGGATACTATTGCAGAAGGCAATAATTGGTAGACTCTCAGAGAAGAGTAGAGATCCGAGCGGGGATCTAGAGATGAAGGGAACCACGGCTAAGGGATTGCTGCCAACTGTGTGTTGGGCTGAAGGGGACTGTCATCAGAGGATCTTAACAAAGATTTAGTGGACAGGATTTTAGTGACAAATCCCTAAGAGTGCGATATTCAGTATTATCAGAAATATTGGCCAAAGCGTTGGGCCTGAAGATAATTCTAACTTGACTACAAATAATAGTCATCATACTATTATAAGATTATATATTCTTACAACTTGAGGTGCACGAGGAAACTGAACCTGTGCAGCAGAAAGATTACTAGGGTTAACCTCCAATAATCAACCCAACTTAGTAAAATTTTACAAGTTGGTGCTCACTACAGGGGTAGTTGAGTAGAAGAATTGTTCCAGAATGTCATACAAAGAAGAGATGCATAGGTTGTGGACTGATATTGCCACAGTGAACCAGAATGCTTTAAACTCTGTGGACCACTGGGAGTTCGCGGCCTTGGAGGAATGAGTAACTAAGGTGGAGGAAGGAGTTGAAAACGTAGCCAACTTTGGGAACGAGTTACTTGGCAAAGTAAACTTGTTAAAAAAGAAAGAAGGAGACCTCATCTGAGAGGTCCTGTTTCTGAAAATGGAACTTGAAGCAGATCGCGTTCATTTGAAAAAATTTGGTGCGGACATTAAGAAGTTATTAAAAGAAGTAGACAAATTGAAAGCACACAGAAGTGCAAGTGAGTCAGATGTGGCCAATGATGTTGAAGAAGGAAGTCTTCGAATGATACTTGGGAAAATGAATACCCCAATAAATATGCCACCCGCATTCAATGCTATTTTGGAGATGATGCCTGATGACACTCAGCAAGTAATCTTAATAGCCAAACTGAGGGAGTCGGCCTGAACTGACTTGGAGGAATTTAGAGCAACCCCCAAATTGCCTACAAACCATTGGGATAATGCCCCAGCATTTTTCTGACTATTTGACATGACCATGAATGGATATGGGATCGTCAGAAGGCATTGA
>JAKSZP010008683.1:0-30135 GCA_022478985.1 Massospora cicadina | reverse complement strand
CAAGTGCCCAGCCCCTGACGCTGAGCCACATGTTAAAACGAACTATCTACCAAATAAAGGCGGATGGTTCAGTTTAGTTAGTTAAGGAAAGGGTATTTGAAACACATTCCATCTATGAAATAATGCGCTCAGGTCAAATCCAACTTCAGTCGATCACTTGAGTGAAGTCAGTTTTGGCCTATTCCACTAACTCAGATGGCAGTATTGCCCTAATGGTGAGTCGCTGATTGGGCCCACTGCAGCATATCCCCAATTTCCCCATCTGACCTTAAATACGTTTTCCCCGACCAACAGTCCTTGTTGGTTGACTTCACAAATAAACCTCTTCCCAGTTTACATGATTTTTACATATTATGATATTCTGAATGCTCCTGTGTGCATTCCTCTTTGGGGAGGTCTCACGCTCCATTACCCTTGCCATTGCAAGTACCTTGCAGCTCTCCCCTTGTACACCGTTTGTCTGCCCAGGTTCCCTTCAACCTGGGTTGTTTAGCCCCTTTTGATATGTGCACCACGTTGACTTTATAGGTTTTATATTATAAAATTCATAACTTTATGTCTAAGTGGTTACTTCTCCAGCACCTTCTTCTGGGCTCTAATCACTTTGGCCCTAATGGCTAGTTACCTGGCGTTGGCCTGGTGACCCGCGCACTGACACTCTGAAAACAGGAGAGTTATAGACACTCTCCTTACAACTTCACCATTTAATAGTGTATCAGTTTTTTAATGGTTATTTGCATAATTTTATCTATAATCAATTTGCAATAGTAGCAATTGATCAAAGTACTAACTAGGGAAGCTGCCGCTGTTAAATTTTATACATCTGGATTTAAAGTTAAAAGCTCTTAGTCAAAAATTGTATTCTTGCTTTTCTGGAAATCCTGTTCTCTGACAAGGTGAAAATTTTTATAAGTTTTTCAGAAGCTGATAGACCTTGCAAAATCAGTAGCTCTTTACCGCCTCTTGGCTTCACCATTATATGGGGCCAAAAATATAAGTTTTTAGTTACCTGGATTTTACTGTTTAAAGATTTTAAATTACCTCAAGATGGCTCTTAGTGGCAAATTGGCTTTTTAAGAGACGATGGCTAGGCACTTTCGCCTTATTATGGTTTTTAATGACAAATTCCTGGTTTCACAACTTCAGTATGCTTTTACACCATAAAGCTTTGAGGGGACATTAAATATTCCTCTATATTAAAGATAGGATGAAATTTGGAGCAATTTTATTGAGAAAACTAATCAATAACTATAGGCTAAATAGGAGCCTTGTGTTTGGAATAATCTTCATCCTCCTAAATCATAAACTTCCCTTCCTCATCCAATAGGAGAATCAAGAAGCAGCTTTGTCATCTGTTAACATCTGCAAAATCGTGATCCCATCATTCTGGGACTTACTGATTAATAATTCTAGGATTTGGGAAGTAATTTGCCCAGATCATTTAGTGAACCAGGTATATCAGTTTCCTTTGACAATTAAAGATATTCCTTATTTATTTTATTTTATATATTTAACTGAGGCAAGATGACCAGGGAATAGACAAGACCAAAACAGAAACTCTAAACTAAAAAAACCAAAAACATGAACCAGAAAGCTTTTCTTTCCCGTAAGCATCACAATTGTTTACAGGTGATTAAATTTATTAAACCAATTACAACTTGTCTTAATTGTGCCATCCAATCAGGGGATGACAAAGCGACTGCTTCCACTGAACTCACACACCTAAGCAGCAGCGATGAAGGGGAACAGCATGGGCCAGAAGGCCCAGCTGCTCAACTTTAACCGCAGTGCAAAAAAGGGGCCATATGTCCCAAAAAGTGAATATTTCAAGATGGTATAAGATTTTCACCAAACTGGCAACATCAGCCACGCATTTCCCAAGTCCTCTAGTGAATTTGGTTTGTGCATTAAATTTGGCGTTGAGGAAACTTTACGATATGAAGCAGCATGTCAGGCTATCCCAGAACACTTCCCAGAAGCTGTAAGCTTGACTGAAAAACTCACAATGGGAACCTTAGATCTTGGCTTCGCTACTGCTGAGGCTGCAAATGCAGCCATAGCTTCCCCATTTGTAGTCACCTACTCTAAGCTGAGAGTAGGAAAGGAGCCTGAACAAATTACAGGCAATACACAATTACATGCACCCATTTTTGGGTTGATGAGAACTTGTGTGTAGTTTTAGAAGAACTTCCATCTACTGAAAGGCGGGACTATATGGAGGAAGCGATAACAAGCGGCCTGAGCGCATATAAAGAACTAGTCTATTTGAAAAGGAGAAAAATCGCCTCTTGCCCCACCTGGATACAGACAAGGCTGAAGCAATGATACGCCTAATCATGGATGCTGATGGTGACACCAATACAATACCACGCAAAGCGTACATCTTGGGCCCAAAGGGAATCTGTCTCGCCCTCTCTCAGTCCACCCAGAAAAGAGCCCGCCCATATGCACAAGCTGCAACAAAGTAGGGCATAAAAACAATGCCTGTCTGGCTACATGGGAGGGAAGAAAGTTTATTGAGTATGAAAAAGTCTGAAAGATATAGATCAGGGGGACGCATAAATAGCCCACCTTTGGGGATCAGAGGCTAACTATGAGGTGGACCAACCAGTCTCCTCAGAGCAACGCAAAGAAGCGAAGAAGGCCAGAAAGGCAGTGGAGAAGGCCAAGAAGAAGAAGCAGAAGGAGGAGACGGAAGCAGCCAAGAGCAACATTGAACACCAACAAGAGCACCTCTCTAATATGGCCGCCCCTAAGACAGCCCAGCAGCCGCAAAATTATGCGCAATGGGCATTCAAATCAGAAATTGACGATGCACACTTACTACCTGTACACAATGGAGCTCAACCCACTTAAGCACCAGTTAACAATCCCATTTCACAAGATAACAGTTTCTCAGCCCTCAACGGGATGGAGGACAACAGTGCTCACTGCATGGAGAACCCAAATCAGAACTCTGGGCCACCAGAATGGAAATCAAGTACACCGCCAGCCCAAACCATTTATGGGGGTCCTATAACTAGGTCCAGACACAAGAAAGCTACCGCAGCTACACAGGGTCAATCTGGCCCAATGCATTCATAGCAGGCGTGCTGGGCTTGCTAACGATTAAGGCTCTCATCCAATAAGTCCCTGGATAAAAAACGAGGACTCCTGATAAACCCACCAGTGGATGTGCTTGCCTTGTAGGAGAGAAAATTCATCACTGGAAAGAAGGGATAGTGGTTCAGGCTCTTTCTCCCTTTGCGAACATTCTGGACCAGCTTTTTGGATTTGTAGTCAAAGCAACAACTGCCATCACGATCACCAACTACCACTCTCATCTGGAAGGAAGGGTTCTAGTTCTGGCCTTCAAATGGGGGAACAATCATATCAGGCTGCTTCAGTATATGTCCCTGTTGAAGCGGACAAAAGGGAAGACTTTTTGAGCAACCTAATTGACTTGAACCTTTCAGAAGAAACGATTTACCTAAGGGAATTCAATTGCTGGCTGGACGGAACTAGTGACAGATGGCCAAATGTCACAAATCCACCAATAGGATTGAACCAATTACAACAATTAATGACATCAAAAGGTAACTAGACGCCAAACCAATATCGGAATCATACTTTCCAAAGCTGACGCGGCCAAATATTGTAGGTAATCAACTAATCAGCGCCACTAGACTGGATTGGATACACATACTCGTGTCGTTGGAATCATAAGGTGAATATTTTGCAACAATTGATTTAAATTTATCAGACCACAGAATGATGAAAATTAGTATCCAATCAAAGAAGAACCACCTAAAAACCAAAGTTGGAAAAGGATGCTGTCAAAGAGCGTGAATCTGGTCCAAGTATAAGATCAGACAAAAAGACATGTAGATGAACTAGCCAAATGCACTGACTCTGAGACCTTATGGTATCAATGGTAAAAGTTAAAAATGAAATTCTATCCGCCACAGCCCATGAAGCATCCCATCGCACAAGGAAGGAAATAGCAGAACAATACAAATCTTAGAGAACATTAAATCATATAGAAAGATACCCACCCCATAGTGAATACTCACCACAGTGGGCTAGAGATTGAATGAAACAGACACTAATTGTCAAGAAACACAAACAACTCCAAATGCACATGGAGGCCCTCCAAGCAGGTGCCAGATGGGCTGTTCAGGGGGACCGACCATCCAAGTTTTTCTATCAAACTTACAAAATGAGGTCAAAAAATGCCAGTCTCACTGAACTCCAAACATGTGAAGGCTAAACCGTTAGCAGCCCAAAAGAGGTAGCATCCATCACCCACTCCTACAACTTAGAACTGTATAAGGCAGCCCCAACAGAGGAAGCTGCTAAGAACTACTTAATCAATTTTGTTCCCAACCACGCCAAGCATTTAGCCAACCTTGTTGACCCCATAACGGATTATGAGCTAGCACAGGTTCTACGAAGGCTCACTACCAACAAGTCACCAGGACCGGACGACATCCCCTATGAATAGTATAAAGCACACTATGAAGTAATAAAGAAGCCCATGCTATTACTATAACTTAAGTATGAAAGAGAGGAGGTTTGTCCCAAGAGGCGCAGAAGCCTATAACATAGTTCTTCACAAAAAAGGGGACTGTAATGACCTGAACAACTGGCGCCCAATATCTCTAATCAATGTGGATATGAAGATAATGGGAAAGATAATGGCTAAGCGTTTCTCAGAAAAAGCTAAGGAGTGCATTGCCCCAAAATAGCATGGTTTCACCTAGAGAAAAGCTTTTGGGACAACATCCATCAAGTAACAAATACACTGAGAGGATCATCTAAGGGTACACTCTTTTTTCTAGACCAAGCTTAGGCATATGACAGAGTTGACTTGGAATACTTGGCGGCAATACTTCACAAACAGGGCTTCCCAAACCCTTTATCTCATGGATAGCGAACCATCAGTTGTCATCCACCTTCTCAGTTCTAGGATCTGCATTTATTTCACCTCCTGTCTCAACAGAAAGAGACTTCGTCAAGGGGACTCACTTAGACCTATATTGTACAACCTCACACTTGAACCCTCCTATGGGTGATGGAGAAACAGTTAGCTGGCATTGAGTGTAAGGGGCAAAAACCACTTAAGGTTTTGGCCTTTTCAGATAGCTGTGTGGTAGGGGTCTCCTCCAAGGAGGATTCCAAAAAGGTAGAGGAGATAATCAGTCTATATAAAAAAGCCTCTCAAGACAAACTCAACAAACCAAATCCCGAGCCTTGGTGCTATCAGATGCTAAGCGCCCAGGACCTAAAAACTAGAGGACAAAAAGAAAAGTCACAAACACAAGCAAAGTGAAGAAGTGTAAAAAATCCAGCTTTAACCAACCACCCCTTCAGATGCCTTTCCCAAAGGAACCCTTCAAGCACCTAGGGATCCCCATCACGAGTGCAGGTATAGCTATTCAAGAGGTGGAAGAGAAGCTACTTCAGGATATCCAAAGAACAGTGGCAAGGTGGAAGTTCAGGAAGACTTCTATGTCTGGAAAATGTCGCCTTGCCAACACCATGCTCTTCTCAAAAATTTTGTACCCTGCACATGCTATCGCCTTTAGCAAAAAATAAAAAACTAACATCAATTCTACAACCTTGGTTATGGAGCTCATGCTCCCTCCCAGCCAGGATCACCAAACTAAGGGGGCCAACTTCTGAAGGCGGGATGGGGCTGATAGACACTGAATGCAACGCTGCGTACATATTCATGGAATGGATTAGTGCTGCGACCTCACAAGAAGGGAGTCTACCTCCATGGGCATCGGCAGCAAGGACCCAAATAGCCAGAAACCTAGCTCTCAGAAACTCAGGATCCCCAACCACCCTATACAATTACCTAGATTCACGCCCAGGGTTAGCAGGGCCATGGGACGCAACACATGAGGCCAAGGCGATGCTCTGATATTTTAAAATATTAAAAAAAGAACCAAAAATTAAACTTGAACCTCATAAAATGCGCTGTGGGTGAAAAAAGAAAATTATAAAACTCAATCAGCACCCAGTGCCACCAGCAAATGCGAATTCTGAGGGCCCAAGCATCTAACCAATCCCAGCGCTGGATTTCTGGGGAATAAGTCACTCTCCCAAACTCTGTAATGCTACCTAGAGAATATCAAGTGAGCCACTACTCCCCCCAAAATTACAACTCTGCATTAGAGAGTTGCTAAATGACTTTTCGGAAAGGGGAGCGCTCAAACGCCACGCACAGGCAGTGCATAGTGTGCAGCGAAGAAGATTTGCTGCTCCACAGGTATGTTTCATGTAAAAAAGTGGTAAGAGTCTGGGAAGAAGCGGTGCACTTAGCACAGCTATGATCCACAAATCCCAACCACATAGCTGAGGAATGGCTCTTTCAGGCTGGTTCAAGGCATTGAGACCTTGATCTCAACAAGACAATTTTCGTTTTAGCATTATGGGCGTTCAATAGTAACTGGGTTGCCGCCACTGCAAGCCCGCAAGGGACTGACCCAGTTAAGGCTGTCAATAACTTCCGCTTTAGTCTAAACAAATTCTTTGGCTACTGGCTGTTTGGGGATGCCATTCCACCGGAACAGCATGCACAAGTATCATCTTGGGCCATCTCACACATGTTCAAAATATACATGGTGCAATAAACATGTTTATGGAAAGCCCATTTACCATAGGCAACTGAGGTCTCCCCTCAACAGCAACCCACAGCAAGGCGCGATGCCAAGGTTGTGTAAATAGCATCAAACCACTCTGTTTAGACTCACTTTAAAATATTCCTATTTACTCGCCTATCCCATCTCTCAAGTGTGTCATCTATGGTCGCATACTCCTGAATAAAAATTAAAAATTAAACTTCTAAAAAAATAAGACTTAAAAAAATTAAAAAACATGAACTGACCGCCCTAAACAAGCAGTAGGAAGTACTAAAGAAATGAGAAAACAACCTCCAAGGTGGCACAGTGGTGAGCCGCTTATCCCACCATGGTGGAGAGGGAGGGGGATCATGCAGATCATAATCTGGTTCAGCATTGAAGAAGTGGATCAATGTTGATAGCAAGGGGGTTAGGGCATCCGCCTGATGAGGGTTGAGGTGAAGTAGATAGTTGTTGAGATTAACAATTTGGCCTGTATCAAAGCCTCTATGGGTTTGGCAACGTGGTGTTCCACTTGGATGTGGGCGTCAGGTAGTTGGGATAATTTTGCAATGTTAGCTATGGTGATATGTGTGGTTGGGGAGAAATCTAATAGGTTAATGACATGTTTGACAGCAGTGGTGGCAGTTTCATAGAGGCTTTTAATTTCCTCTTTTGCAATAGGAGGAAAATTGGGGGGAATAAGAGAGGTGCATCCCTTCTTTAAATTCAGCAACAGATTTTGCCTTGGTTCTGCAAAGACAGCAATTTTCGGGTGAGGTCACCATGGCCTTAGCAAGCTTGTGGTCGTTTTGGAAGGGGGTATCATTGGGATTGGGTACATATTGGTTGGGCGGGGCTGAGGCATCAAAGTCTGAATTTAAACAAGGTTCTAAATCAATTGGATAACCAGGTGGTGGGACAACTTCACCATATTTGGTCACTTCATATAATAATTCCCAGGGATTTTGGTTGAATCAGGTTGATTCAATGATAGGTAGCTGTGGTTGGGTAAGTTTTGGGGTGGGTAATTTTATGGATTGAATATGGACCCAAACCTGCTCCTTATTTGTTGGCATGGGTGTAAATTGGTAAGCTTGGATTTGAGTTGCTAGATTTTGCTTCTGATTCATAGAGCGCACAACCTGGGGGTGGGGGCAGCCATAATCCCCACTCAAACGCTGTTGGTGTGGACTCAAGAATGGAGTTGGCCGTGTTTACAGGGTTTGAATTGTATTGACACGTTTTTTGTATGGTCCAACTCATGGCAGAGGGGGAAATTTCGCAACCGTTGTCAAGAAAGCCCAAAAAAATGGTCAGGTGTAGATGAGATATAGGCATGCAGTGTGATGTGCTGGGCCATGTTCAGCTGTTGGGGGTAATGGTGGCCATTTCCTGAGGTGCCACGAGGCGCTCAGCACCACTTGGGACAATGAATTGGAGGATGGGGTCTTTGCCATAAGTGAACATCCTTGACATCAACTCCTCATAAAGTTTTTGAGGGGGAAGGTGTGAGGGGAAGTTTGCAAAGGTCACCACAAGTGTGGTATCATCTGGGAGACGTGTTTGGGTGGTAGTAATGGGGGTGTTTTTGTATATTAAGGGAGTAGCTGCTGCAGAAGCCGCATCCTCTTTGGTGGTGAATCCAATCTCAAAATAGACTTTGTAAGGGTAAAAGTCTATAAATCCTGCTAGTGCAAAGGTGGTAGTTGCCAGCTCAATTATCGCTTTGTTGGCATATGGGAAGAGATGTCTTTACTCAACATGGAGGCAAAAGCTGATAGTGGATTGAGGTAGGGCTAAGAGATGGGGGCAGGTTGGGTGGATTTGTGCGAAGTGGAGTACTAAGTCTTTTGGAGAGACATAGCAGTTAGATGTATTTGGCAGACTGGATGAGCCAGTTCGCATGCATTTGCCTGCTGGGTGGTAAATGCTAGTGGGTGGATCACCACTGTCCCACACTGGAGCATCAGGTGGTGAATCCAAGGACATAAATTGAGAAATTGATGCAGTGAGGCAGAAGAAGAAAATTGACTTTTTTTAAAAGTCAGTCAAAAGAGATGCTGAGTGGAAAGAAAAAAAAACAAAAAATTGATATTCCTTTTTTTGGTTCTTCCCATTCGTGGGACATTATTGTATATTAGGCGGCGCAATAATTAATTAATTAATTGAGACAAATTTTGGACAAAATTCAGTTTATTCACCATTCTAATTTCTATAGAATGCTCTAATTGTTAACCATTTCAAACTCTGTCAGAGCCCTCATAAGATTCTTTCATAGGGGGACATATGCTAAAAAAAATTTCATGGATCTAATGTGATCATGGTTCCATGGGCAACATCAACAATGGAAAAATTAAAGCCCTACTTTATATAGGATGCAATATGTGTTAGGTCTGGGACCCAAGTTTGCTTTAACAGTTATCTTGCAGTTACATTTAACCACCTAAGCAACCAAGCAACAACAAGTAAGACGCTCAAAGCCCTCTATCTGATAAGGTTCTCAGCATAACAGTTCTCTTGACTTTAGTCAAAGTTCAAAAATGGGCTCAAAGCTGTAAACTAGTGGAGAGGTTAATGAAGATAAGACGAAGAGAAAAATAGACTCCTTTTTATGAGTTAAAACGTTTTAATATCTTTAGGGTGAGTAGGTGCACGATGCAAAGAGGAAAGTCCATGGCCCTATATGATCATGACCTTATACAGCATTTCAGATCGACCACCTTGTTAAGCTTACATTTATATGTGCTGTCATTGTGACCACAAAGGTGTGAGCTGCACCTTTCAAAATTTTCAAAGCGGAGATGCAATTCCATAAGACAAATCTATTAAATTTTAATGTTCATAATGCTTCTTGATCAAAATTTCCATGAGTGCCTGTGATGATGGGTTTTAATTGTAGGGCCTAAGAATCAACATTTTGGGAATCATTTCATGAGTAGAGATCTCAACTCACTCATCATATCAAACCCAACAACGTCCACCAAGATCATGTAAGAGAGAGGTATAGGGCCATAGGAATTGGCCATGTGTTGCAATTGGCTCTAAGGCTTGACTTACAACTTTACAAGTAAGTTACTTTTTATATTAATATAAGTGATACTGTGTGAAGACAGTAACCCCATAAACCATAATAAAAACATGGTTGTCAAAGTTACTTTATTAAACAGCCAAAATTAGCTAAGTAAAAGAAAGTTTTCCTTCACTTCTTATTCCCATCATAGTAAGCTATACATTAAAGTACAAAGCAGTGCATAGTAATTCTGGAAATGGGAGAAATCATTGGCTTAGAGATCAATGTATCCCCCTTTAGGTTGGGACCACCTAGTGCTAATAAAATAAAACTATTGACTTGGAATTTTTAGGGACAAAAACCTTGACGATTGTTTTTATACCAGCGGGGTAATAGAGAAAATAAAATTAATAAAAAGGGAGTTTATTTACTATGACATATAGTCTCATAAATTAATAACAAGTAATTTGGGGAATATTGCTGGCGGGGTGTTAAGGATTTAACCTTTATAGCTACTTAACTACACATAACAACTTGGGCGCATGGGCATAGCAACCTGTTATTACTTAATTTGATGAATTTACAGCAGCGTCAAGGCAATCTGATGTAACATAATTTAACAGATTACTCTCAGTGTATAGGTACAAGAAATCAAAGCCATATTCTAAAAAAATTGAAATAAAAGAACTTAATGGTTGGTCGAACCAAATCACAACACCGTGTACTTAGCTTACCACGTTTCCCTGTTTGATGTTACAATGGAGTACTCAGAAATTACCTAATGGCCCTTTAGGCTTCAGACCAAAGAATGTCGATCTTATTCTGTCAACCTCTAGGTCAATGGCGATTTAAAGAGAACCAGGTCACCTATTTGAGAAATAGGTAAAGAGGGTTAGGCGACGTTAAATTAAGCTGTTTCTCTTTCTGTGGCGAAAACAATGCCATGCATGACTATGGCTTGATTCTGGACAATCTCATCAGCTAAGGCCCTCATGGTCAAATATAGGTTCTCAGGCATGAAGGTATTGAGTAGGGGCTGAAAGCTACTTGGTATTGAGGATCACGCCAATATAGAGCTTTGAAGGGAAGCATCATGATTATTCAATGGTAGCTTATATGGTAAGAAAGCAAGGCGCTGGGTAGGTAGTGTTCCACCGTGTAGGGTTGGAGCTGGCCATCTTACACAAAATAGAAATGAGTGTTCTGTTACCACTTTCCACAGCCCAATTAGTTGAGGGGTTATAAAGGGCGGCAAAACTTTGGTTAACGCCAAAAACAAAGTTAGTTTTTGCCTTACCTGTGAGGTCAAATTTAGCACATTATCTGAAAGAAAAGTTTGTGGGAATTTACGCTGAGTGAAAATGTATTGAGTAAGGAAAAGGGCCATGGCTTTTGTGGTGGCAGCTGTGACAGAAATTTCCTCAACACTTACATGAATTAAACCAGATGGATTTATCCCAATAATATCAGAATTAGGGGTGTTGGTCAGCCAGTCATGATTGCCAGTTAATTGTCTAACTTTATGTTATTTTATGTTATAATATTAATTAATTTAGGTTCAGTGGAATATGCATTTGCCACCAATTGCCATTCATGGGTCGTTGTGGATTTTCCAGTGGAAAGCTGAAGTATTGTTACCAATTGAGAAACTATGATTCCGCTGATTAATTCAAAGCACTGGCGACTTATGCCAAGGATGCTTGAAGTTATATTAAATATTATTAACTTATTTACAATCAATTGGCGACTTGTACTGAAGATAGGTTGAACTAATCTGTATTTGGTGAATCAGAAGAGCAGATTGGATGGGATCACTACCACAAAAGATTGACAAAATATAAAGGCCGGCCTGGATTGCTGAGGGGTTTTATAGGCGCAGTAACCTAGAGTATAAATAGTTATTCTTACCACCAAATAAAGATCTCTCTTTTTACCCATTTACTTTTAGTTGTCAGTATTTCGTCAGCTAGATTAGGAGCAGATGGGATTGAGATCCCCAAAGTAGGCGCAGGGTGATGCGCCTTGAATGGACGATGCTACCAGCTCCCATACCTCCTCCTTATGAAGAAATGGCGGGAACATGGCCAACCAGCCACCAATAACAATGTGCTGACTGGCCGTCAGCCCTGCAGGGTGTAGTGCAGGAGTGCAATAGCTTCTCAGGATGGGGGGAGGACTTGCCTGGGCATTCTCAGATGGGTTGGCGAAGGGTCAGTATGGTGGGGCAGTGTGGTAGTGCCTTGGTCACCCGGGATGGGGGCATGACTTGCCATGGCACACCATAGACCTGAGGCTAAGGTGAAGTGATTGGTCTGCTGTGTTGATATGTTGGACGCGGACTTATAGGGGTTGGTTCACCAATGAAGGCATAACGGCAAATAGTCAACCAGTCTCCATACTGGTTGGCCTGGTACACTAGCGGAGCCCACTGTTTGGAAAAGCGACTTTCCAACAAGCACATCTGGTAAAATTTTCCACAGCTATTAGTATATAAAATCATGGCCGTGTACACAGTGGTAGAGGGCCCACTACATCGATGCTGACAACTTAAGAGGGGCTTGATGGAGCCACAACTTAATGTTGATACTGGTGACTAGCCTGATCTTGGGATAAACAAGTCATACAAGCCTCTAGAACTTCCTGAATGGTCTCATCCATATGATCCTAGTAGCATCATCGCTTTAGCCATTTGTGGGTTTTTTTAATGCCCTTTATCCAATGGTCAACATTTCCTTCAATAGTAATATCAGTGTTAGACATTTAAATGTTTAGGATGGGGTAAAAAATAGTTTGATGGTGAATACATCTACTAGTAGCCAAAAAGCTTAAATGACTCTCAGTGAAATCTTGCTAATCAGAGGAATCTTTCTATTCCTAACTTCCACCAAAAACCCTAATCTAGTTGGTGTGGGTGCAATGCAACCCTGGCGGAATAGGCCAAACCCTCTGGAACCTCGTCCTAGCACCAGGTTAAATTTGGTGCAAGTCATTAAGATAACTAATTTTTTCCAGATGGATTATTAGCGCAAGTATACTAAAATGCTGCCACATGGTTATGTCATTCCAGGAGTCAAACTACCATCTAAAATCTAAGATCTATCAATATGATACGCTCTCCAGAGAGGCGATAGGCTAAATTGGGAAGCCTCCTCTCTTGGTGGTTTTTAAACCCGCTGGTTTTATCAATTTCCGCCCCTTTAAGGGGTATTTTGACCTCGGCTTCCAATCTGAAGCTGATGCAATGGCAACAGCAAAGCTGCCATTAATTTTTAGAAAAAATTACGCTTCCCACAGTTCGCACCCAGCTCCTGGATGAGGCCGCTTTGGTGGTCCAGTTCGCCAGGTTGACTTTCCATCTCTCCCCTTAGTGCATCCACCAAAAACTCACAGAGGGTTTGGATGTTAATGGCGCAGACCCCATGCTACAGTTTGTGGTGCCCAATGTGGCGGATCATTTGGCAGGGCCTTGAGTCTTTGCAACGATCCACCCTTTCCATCGTAATACTCATCCCATGATTCCCCCTCATACAGCAATAAGATCCATGCTGGATCATCCCTTTTGGGCGAAGATCAAAAATGACCATGCGATTTTCCCCTTGAGCTTCAAATTGGATCATTTGAAGTGCAAGTGCCCCACAGTTTCTGCCTCCGCCTCTTCTTCCACCCCTCCTACTGGCATCAGCCCAGCTGCAGCCATGCCCAAATTCTTCGAATGGGGCGTGATCCTTCTACCCCCAACCTCAGGAAATTCTGGTACTGCTTCAAAATCAGCAGCCAATCAAAATTTTTAAAAATTTTTAAAATTTAAATAGTTTGACCAGATTATAGAATCCTGAGTTGATGGCTGAAACAGTTTCAACTGAGCTTCCATGGTCAACTGTTCACAGCCAATCAGGTTCCACCACTGCACCAACTCCTGTGGCTGGGCTAGCACTGGCCAAGCTTAATCCATTCAAGTGTCTTTATTGGATTAATGATAGCAACCTGCTATTAGTGTCAATCCAGATTTTGCATTGGAGGTTTTTTATTTATCCTCCCTAATTTTTGCGGCTGCTATCTTCACTCTAATTTGGCTTTCCATATTGTAAAGATATAAAAAAATGGCAGTGGAAGCTGCAGCTGCCCCTCCTAACACCCTCCTCTGTTAGCTTCTACATGGGGTGATGGAACCCCTAGTTGAAGGTATTCCTAGCCCAAATTCCCCCTCCAATTTTGATGAAGATGCAAAATATGAAATTGAGGAGCTTGCTTTTGATGCAAGCGCAGCTTGCATCGATGTTGCAAAGACTTCTCTTTTTAACCCCAATTATCCTGAAGCCTGCTGGCTCATCAAGTCGTTCACTTGTCTGCCAGCTCTCATCACTTTTAATGAGCATCAACTTGCATAATACGTTGAGGCAAAAGACACCGCTGGCCTCATAAATTAAGAAAGCCCACAACTATACATCCTTAAGTCCCATGTCGCCGATGCTCCCACCCCCAATGCTGACTGCTATGGTCTGCCAGCTAAAGCGTGAACAGGATGAAACTTCCCCAAAAGCCTCCTCACCTTCTGATATGGCTTCCTAGGCTGATAACTTAGGGGCTATATTAGGATTACTTTTTATTTCTAATAATCCCTTTATTTGGCTCATTTACAATTAAAGATTCGTGGAAGCTCCTCATTTTGGGTTGGGCAACACTGGTTCTAAAAAAAGGAAAGCCCCCTCTCCTATTCTAACTTCCGCCGTCCTTCTCACTTTAGCCCCAACTTACCTTAAATACAAAGAGTCGCCATTATAATGGGGGATCGCTTTTAAAACCTAGTTGAAATAATAAAGTATTATAAAATCTATCAACTTCTTCATTTATATTTCCAAATATCAATTAAATTTGCAGTCTACTTCTCCTCCAATCCTTAATAGCAGTTGCGGTTTTTACGATACTTAGCTGCTAAACATTGTTTAAAATCCTGTGAAGTAGCACTGGTGAGCCTAAAAATAGCCAGGATTCCAACAATCAGTTCAGGAAGAAGTGCAAATATAAAGGTGCCATCTCTTGGTAATTTTCTTATTCAGCAACCCTATTTGATTTTGAGTATCTCAGGTTATCTTTCAGAGCTCATATTGAATATCAGGAGTTTCCAACTCCCACCTCCCAGGATGGCTGATTATATCATACAGTCAGTCTTCTTTGGGGGTTAAGGCGACCATTACTTGCATCCTTGAGAGACCCTTGACATTCTGATGAATCGCTCCTGTGTGATGGGCAATAGTGAAATCATATATCTTCAGACTTAAAGCCCATCTTGCTAAATGGCCATCTGAGTTCCTCATCTGCTGCAACCATCATAGCAAATAATGGTCAGTGATGACCATGAAATAAGTGCTATACAGGCAGAGTCAGAAATGCTTGATTTCTATAAACATAGACAAGCACTCACACTCAGTAATAATATAATCTAATTTGGCCAAACTCAGGGCCTTGCTAAAGTAAGCCATTGGGTGATCGACCTGAACTTCATTGTGCTGAGCTAGGATGACCCCAAGAGCAACATCATTGGTATCCGTGAATAACAAAAAGGGTCAGTTTAAAGTTTAGATGAATTAAAATAGGTGTACAAAGAGTGGTTCGCAATGTATTAACACCTGTTTCTGTTCAGGCCGCTACTCAAAAGGTGTATCTATTATAAGTGTTGAATTTTTAGACCTATTTTAATTGGGCTGGTTCTTCTTCTAAGATAATTTGGAGTTTTGAGCATCTATCTTATGGAGACAATAGACCAGACTATGACAATAGTTAAGATATTAACTCCTTGAAAATGACAATTTTGAAGCTGTATTATTCTGTCATTTGCTTGGACAATGGCTCGCTGCCCTGATCCTTCTGATCCCAAGTAAAAACTCGACTTGATAATATGTAAAAGTATTAGAGACAAAAAAGCTTGTATATTAAACAATTAACTTTTGGTGATAAAAAATTATATTTTTATTAGCATCAATTTGGAGATAATTTATAGGGTTTGATGTTAACCACATCTTACCCATGACGCCTCATTTTCAATGGCACTTGGCCAGAGAAAAAAAACGTAATAAGTTTGTTTGAGGGTATATAATCCTTTTGACTCAGAGGCATCTCACATGGCCTCAGGGTCAGTGTCAAACTCATATTATCTTAAGACAGCGTTTCTGACGCATCTGCAAATAGATGAACCAATGCTCCACTCAAGCAATTGGCAGTACATAACAAGGTGATTTGTATCACTAATTAGTAATTAATTCAATCAAAAACTCATTGACATTAAAAACTAATTTTAACATAGACCAACAAAGCCCACATGCCCAAGTCATTAAGTTGACCATTATCATTTAGTCTGACTTAACCAACGAAGCCCCACAGGCCCGTGTCATCATAGTCAAATATTATTAAGTAGAATTGCTAGGCCACAAATCCCAAGTTCAGATATATTTAGTATATTTTTGGTCCATAATCTTTGATAATTTCGATATGATACATAATAAATTAGCATCAGCTAATATTATTATTTCCCCTATAAGATTACCTGACATTTTAAGTCCATTCAACCATTCAACAATAAGGTGGGCCAGGGTTTGGCAATGTTGGAATAATTGAGGGATGAATTGACAATAATAGCCCACCATGCCAATGCATACTTGAATATCCCTAAGGCTCTGAAGACATGACATCTTCTTAATGTTGGTGGTTCTATCCAGATTAGTCAAATTACGATGTTTTTAAGATTTTGTGTACAAGGTATTCCATTTCAAATTGAAAGAAGGAGAACTTTTATTGCTTGAGCTAAATGAGGCTTTTCTAAGATGATTAAAGAATTCCTAGAGATGTTCCACATGGCCAATGAGAGTTAGCAAGGAAACAGTGATATCATTGATGTACACAAGTACACAGGATAGCTTCAAGTCCCCATGATCCTGTCCAAGGCACGTTGGAAGGTGGCGGCGCATTGCAAAGTCCCTAGGCAATCTTATCACTCAAATAACCTCTCCTTGGCTATGAGCGCACATCTGGTTCAATCATCAGGAGCTATATCTACTTGCATTATCCGCTAGTGAGATCCATACTGGAAATTATTGTGCCCCAGAAAGCAAGCAGAGCAGTTCATCATTCTGGGGAAAGGTATAGCTGTCCTTCTTGACAATGGAGTACAGTCCTAAATAGTCCATCACTACATGATGACTGCCATCCTTCTACCAAAATAACAGGAGAGGGGAGACTCAAGGGCTACGTGAAGGTATCAATAGCCCAACCTCAAGTAGTTGCTTGAGCTCAACAGCCACCTGATCCTCCTAAACTTTATTTTTTTTGGTAGGGACTAAAACAGATGGGTTAAGCGTCCCAAGTCTCAACGTTGTATAATACGTCATTCATTTTTTTAATTGTAGGTAGAGGTTGAGAAAAGGTCCAAGCATTTTTCAAATAGTTTCCTGACTGTCTCTGTTGTTCAATAATGAACTATTGCCCAATATAGGTTTAAACTAGAGCTACTGATGGGGTTGTTTCTAACCAAGATCATTAAGACTTGCAATGATATGGATGTCATCAATGAACTATACAGGAAGGAGGAAACATAAGCGGATAGAGTTTAGGACCCAATTTCCTAGTTTATCAGTATAGTTCCCAGCTTCAATAAGGATACATCATAGACAGGATCTTGATTCTCTGTACAGGTCAGGACCTTCTTGATGGAGGGTTATCTACATATCATATTTCCAGCAAAAATCTGAAAATTATTGATATAAACCCAGATATTGACAAGAACCTGGAGCTTTGGCGGTACAATAGTCGTATTGAACAAATAAATAGGCATGCCCTCTTGGACATTGTTAAAATTATAGGTTCTTCACTGATCGATAGTTACCAGGAATATTAACTGCACAGGTTAAGTGTTGTGCAATCGTTTGCGTTGTTTGATGATATATATTCAATTGATTATAGTATAAAGAATAATATCCGTAGGTGAATAGATCACTAGTTTTGGGCCCAACACTTGACCAGTATTCCTCCTCAAAATACTTAAGATATTCTCAATAGGGATTTATTCCCTAAAACCGCCTAACTTAATCCATGCTCAGATCCTTGTTTACAGCCTCTCTCTGGTGACACACAGTTGGCAGCAATTTCTGTCTTATCACAGCTTCTCTTCTCTAGATCCTCAATCCTTACTCTTTATTTTATAGAGTATCCAATTATATAACACAAAAATAATTTCTTTGAAAAGCAATATAACTGATAATGAATTCTGCTAATCACTCAATGTTCTACTCTGGTAATTAATGTTTTTATTAAGTGAATATTAAGGGAATTTCTAGTGGGAATTCGGCGCTTAACTCTTGGTTGGCACCTCAATGTTGAAATGGCAGCCGTTGCCATTTAATTACCCTTCATCGTCTCATCAATGATGGTCTTCCCCATCCTGGCTAGGATTCCATCATTGGACATCCTCGAGACCTCAAATGGACAGAGTCAGAAAACGTGCCCCTAACATTTTCCTCTTGATCACAGCGAAACAACCATACTAGGCAAGCGACCTGCTTAGGTAATGAGACTTCTTACCCATTAAGGCAGGTCGCAAACCAAATGATTGATTTGTTAGTTGCAGGTGGCATCACTCTTCTTGCAACTTGATCTTTATATTCCCAATCAGTCATTGACGAAACCTTACCAATCCCAATTGGTACACCTGATAGTTAATCGTTGATCAACAAGCAAATGCCACCATTTCGTTAGCAACTCTGCCCGATGAGATCTTAATCATTCACCTGGATCAATCCCTGACAGATCCAAACCAGGCGAATTACCTAAAATTCCACAAACATTGTTAACCCAAAATTGGGGTCAACTGATAACCAAATTGCTTCGTTATAGGGAATTATCCCCTAGCAACCCCTGGTAATCTAGGTGACTGAAAATGTGGGCAAAAATCCCATCTCATCCCACCTCTTTCCTAGATTTCCAGAGAGAAAAGGATTGGTACAGGAGAACACTGCTTTGGACACTAGGTCAGGTACTTCTTTAGTTCAAGCAGAGCACATGTCAAGAGAGTGTCTGTAACTCTCTTGTTCCCAGCAAGGTGATATGGGATGCAAACCCACATTGCTAGGGAACTAGCCATTAAGAAAAAGGAAAGAAGACACCTCAAATGGTGCCTGTGCAAAAGGTACCCCAGGCAAGGGTGTAGAGCGCAACATATAGTATCAGGTAAGTGAGGAACATAACAGCTTGAGTGGACCCCAGAGGGAAGTTCATAATCAAGTGTAACTTGGCGTCAGGGGGCTTGGGTGCCTCGATCTGGAGGGGACCTGGGTGGCCCAAGGGAGCGCCTGGGATTTTGGTAAATTGCGATAGAATGTAGTGGCCCACATAGTTGGAGACCTCCCAAAGAGGTCCGCCACCAAGTTAGCCCAAGGAACCATAAGTAAAACGTAAAAAAACGGTTATTGTTATTTAAGAAAGTCGACCAACAAGGAATGTTGGTCGCAAAAATCATATTTAAAGTGGGCTGGGGAATTAAGGTTCTGCAGAAGTGCGCCCAAGCCTTGACGCTCCAATAAACAGACGCTTCCATCTGTTTTAGTAAAATACGCTGAAAGTGCCTTCACTCGAGTAATCAATTGAAGCCGTATTTTACCCAAACTTAAAATTTCATAATTTGAATGGGATTCAAACCCTTGCTCTCCAATTAACCAAATTGAACCGTCTTCATTTGTAACATAAATTGTTCATTTTAGTGCCTGGGATGAGATAAGAGGCTGGGCGTTTTGCACCCCATTAGTATCAACCTGGGCATGCTTGGCTTGCACCCGGCGTTGATCTAAGGTGTGTTTCAAGTCAGGAAGAGCCTGAAGTTTCACCTTCTGGGCCTCCTGTCGCCCGCCTTAACCTTAGCATCAGTTCCCACTATTAAATCATCCAACCATGACAGTACGGTTGATCAGTACCTAATACTGCTCAGAACGACCTTTAGCAGAGGCTCTCTTCCTCTTCCTCCTTGCTACCACTTACTCAGATTGCAGTCCCCCATGGCCATCTGACATGCTGGGCTGATCAATTTACTCATGATGAAATTAATACCAGGATCTGTTTTTCCCCTCATCAGGGCATATAACCTTCTGTCATATTCAAAATTCTTGGTCCAGCATCCTCAAATTCCTGATTTTTCTCCTCATCCTCAACAGGAGATTCTTGCCGTTGATGTTTGTTTTGTGGAACAATTAAGAATGCTCACTTATATTCATCCTTATTTTTTTCTCAAAATAACTCTTGGCTCATATTATTCTTAATTCTTCTCTGGAGAGCTTATCCCATTGATTTTAGGACTAGTTTCTCCAAAATTGGAGACTAATTGGTATCAGAGCACATAATGTCAACTATCATAAAAGCCTGACATCCCCCTCTCATCCATCTCAGATGTTGAATTTGGAGTTTCAGTACCAACAACTGCTTGATAGCATGTCCAATAAAGACATTTGGCTCTTCCAGATGATGAGTCAATCTACATGCCGGAACCTCTTCTATGGTCCTCCAAGGACTCATACTCATGTCAAGTACCCATAGCCAGTTCTTACGTGGAATTACCAGAAACAGTATCCAACCCTGACAGAACCAGTTAGTGATTTTATCAAACGACTCATGACCAATCCTTCCTCTGTCATCGATTTCCGAGTTAAATTTGAAACTCTCCTAGATTCAGCTCCATTCGCAGATACTCCTATATATTAATCAAGCCTCCTGAAGCAATGCCCTCTGCTCTTAATTGATCATTCCTCACCGGATCTGACTTGCTTCTGGAGTTCCTTTCCCAACTTAGCCAGTATTACAAGCCAAATGTTTTGTCAATCAAACTAGCCATTAAAAACAGTGAACAACCTGAACTCTCCTACAGCAAAACTGAGGAATCAAGTAACAAAGGCTCTATTCCTAGCTCTGAACCCCTACAATCTCAAAAAATCTTAGATTAAGACATTGCAGCCTATGCTATTTGCTTTGCTGTCCAAATTATTTAAAGTTGGGCCACAAAGCTTCCAGCCTCTCCTGGCTTTCATTGCTCTTTCTTCTTTCACTTCCAAGAAGATAATAGTCGTCATCTGCAGGATGCCATTTGCTCCTTGCACATATATCTCGTTTCTGGTGCATCCCATCAGTATCTTCCTCTGATAGCTTAATAAGGGGCATGATTTGAAACCCCTTCCTAGTATCTCTTTCTCAATGCCAGCCCATATTTCCAAAGTTCTTGACAAATCCCATTGGCAAGTGCTCAAGACCAATCTTTTGGCTCTGGTGCTATATCAGGATTACTTGGGGTTATACACCGACTGCCTCTTCTTATTCTGTTGCTTCCCTCCCCAATCAAGGGTATCACGTTTGGCATGTTCTGATGTTTCCATCTCTCTTACCCTAGTCATTTTTCTTGCAGGGATTGGCCACGCTTAATATACTTGGTCATAGTAGGTCTGCCCTTGCTAGCATCCAATCTCACATAGATTTTGATGGTCTGTTTATTCCTACTGCAATCCGTCTTCCCTCCCTTTAAGAGGTGACATAGGCGGAATCATCCCCAAGTTGAGGGTAACCAATGAAAAAATAAAATATAAAAAATTTATCTTTTTTCTATGCTTTTTTATTAATAAATTATAGTTATTTTTTCTGATATATTTGTATCAATCTTTTATTTTTTTCTTTTTTATATGGGGCTTGACCTTTTCTTGGTTCAGTGGTCCATCTTTTCTATTTTATTCCCCCAAACCGGTTCCTAGGTATACTTAAACCTGCCAGTTTAATAATGGTTCAGAGGTCTTATTTTTCAAGACATAACCATCTAGTTTGGTTCAGCGGTCCTTTTATAAGAAATAACCAAATCATCAGGACATAACCCATTTTAATGGTTCATCAGTCCTTCAGGAACTCTTTTTTCATTATTTTTTTATAATTTCAACACTTCAAATACTTAGCATGGACTCAATTTGATATCCTACTATCCAAGAGGTTCTTGATGGAGTAGGCGTCCATTGCTGTCTTGGTGATAATCTAAAACGGACCCAACCACAATACATCCAGATTTTCTTCTCCTAAAACCATGAGTATTGCAATAGGCAACTCTTTCGCCTATTCAGTATTCTGTTAAGGCCGGTCAACTCTTATCGCCATCATTTTTGCTTATATCTTTTTCTCTAAAATTATAGCAAATTCTTGTGATTGCATTTCGATCAGAATAATCAATTAGTTTTGGTACTGCTCAGCACTCATCCCCAATGTTGGTTCCACCACTAAATACATAATCAGCAATAACGTAGCATTCATTCCATATAGCAACTCAAATGGCATTTTTCCCATAGCTGTATGATGATTTATGTTGTAGGCAAATGTCACCAAACTAAGGTACGTTCCTCATGTGGAAGTTCTCCAAGCAACTAGCTTCCTCAGCATCGCAGCCAGCATCCCATTGACCCATTCTACCTGTCTGTTTGTCTCCGGCCAGTATGGTACAAACATGACTCCTCATATCCCCATTATTTCATTTAATCATGGGATCACATGAGATTTGAAATTCGTTCTGTTATCACTCATCAAGACCTGCAGGAATAAATGTCAGTATACTAGTTAATCTGGGATAAACTTTGCAGTGCTGGTAGCATCTACTTTCACCAGGGCCTTTGTCTTGACCTATCTTGTCAGATAATCAATCGCAACTATGATGTATTTAACTCCACCTGTGCTCATCATCAGTGGTCCCATCACATTGATTGACACCATATGCCAAGAAAATCTAAGGCAGATCAGTCAGTATCAAGTCATGTTATTGTGTGGCTTGTGCAGCTGGCACTCCACATAACAAGCCAGATAATCTGCTACATCATAGTTGATGGACTCATAGTAGTAATACTGGCGAATATGATCGTCATCTTCCTCAGGTCTCCATGCCTGACAACCTTATGAGCATATTGAATGATAGCTGCTCATTCTGACAGCTTTGGGAATAGTAATCATTTCCAATTTATCATCTTGAAAACTTATTATCCATGGCCTCTGTGTTTCTATCACTTTTCAAAGTGCACCATGGATCTCTCATGGCTTGTTCCTGATTTCTCCTTTGACCATTCTCTAGAATAGCTCATCCACCTGCTGGTATACCACTTGGACCATTGGTAACCTTAATAAGCCATACACATTCAGATGAGAAGCTCCAGCTTGATGGACTATCTCATAATTGTAAGCCTGTAGCCTCAATGCCCATTGGGCCAGTCATCCTTCTGGTTCTCTTAAATTGTGTAGTCAATGCAATGAGGAGTGGCCCGTCACCAATTTGAAGTGCATTTCATGAATATACACCCAAAACTCTTTACAGGAGTAAATGGCTGCAAGGCATTCAAGCTCATTCACGGTGTAATTCCTCTCAGCTGCTGATAGTGTCTGGCTCATATATACCACCAGATGTTCATCCTAAAGTTCATCTACTTAGCTTAGATGACACTGATTGCCGTTAATGAAGCATCAGTCTTTATTATAGTTTCTTAATCAAAATTTGGATCTTTAAAAATTGGAGAATCTATTGAATACTGACATAATTCATTGAAGGAACTCTGGGCCTCTTCACTACAAACAAATCTTTTTTTGGATCCTTCAATAAATGGAAGAGTTGCTTGGTGATTCTTGAAAAATCCCAAATGAATCTTCTATAGTATCCCATCTAGTACTAAAAAAAATCTTCTATAGTATCCAACCATTCCAAAGAACACTTGGATATCTCGGACATTTTTTGGTACAACCATTTGCTCTATGGCTTTGAATTTCTGGTCTTGCAGCTGCAGTTCACTATGGTTGATTATAAATCCCTGATATTCTAACTCTTTCTTGAAGAAGTGACACTTCTTTGGCTTGATCTTTCAGGTTAGGCGCGGATAGTCACTTGAAAGCTTCTTTCAAGTGGTGTAAATGGTCAGTAAACGTCCTACTAAACACATTTATATCATTTAAGTACACCAGAACGCATGACAATTTCAGGTGATTCAGTATAGCGTCCATGGCCCACTGGAACGTCGCAGGCGCATTGCATAGACCCTAAGGATCCTCGTTGGTTTATATCTGGTGGAACAGGTTTTTGCAGCACTAGACAGTTCCATATCTAGGCTGCAAGTTCTTTTCCTAAATCTTGAGTATCTTTTTTGGCATTGTTCGCCATATAGATGTCACATTCACATGTTTAATTCTTCAATTCTTCGATTTTCTTCACTAATTGCTCCACATCTAAGCTTGGTTAACGCAATTGAGCGTGATCCACTTCACGTTCAGTCTTCAATAATAAGACTTCACGGGCTAAATATTCCTTCTTTCTTCTTCAATGACTTTACTTTCTCTAGTAGCTCATTGATAAAATGGAAACATCTTTGACTCCTTCCTTATTGACATCTTGTACTAGTATCCTACTCAACTACACCCCTATAGTGAGCAACAATTGTTAAAATCCTAGGTTCTTCATCGATTGATAGTTCCCAGGATTATAAACTGCAAAGGTTTGGTGTTGTGCAATCCTTCGCGTTGCCTGATAATATATTTGATTGATAATAGTATGAAGACTAATATCCGTAGTTGAATAGATCACTAGCGTTGGGTCCAACGCTTGACTAGTATTCTTCCTAAAAATACTTAAGATGTCCTAAATAGGAATAAAACCATGATACCGCCTAACTTTGATCCACACTCAAATCCTCGTTAATGGCCTCTCTCTGGTGACACACAGTCAGCAGTAATTCCTGTCTCAGCACAGCTTCTCTTCTCTGAATCCTCAATCCTTACTCATTATTTTAAAGAGTATCCAATTAAAGAACACAAAGATAATTTCTTTGAAAAGCAATATAACTGATAATGAATTTTGCTAATTACTCAATGTTCTAATCTGGTAATTAATGTTTTTATTAAGTGAATATTAAGGGAATTTCTAGTGGTAATTCGGCGCTTAACTCTTGGTTGGCACCTCAATGTTGAAATGGCAGCCGTTGCCATTTAATTACCCTTCATCGTCTCATCAGTGACAGTCTTCCCCATCCTTGCTAGGGTTCCGTCATTGTACATCCTTTAGACCTAAAACGGAAAGAGTTGGAAAACGTGTCCATAACATTTTCCTCTTGATCACAGCGAACCAACCATACTAGGCAAGCGTTCTGCTTAGTTAATGGGACTTGTTACCCATTAAGGTAGGTTGTGAACCAAATGATTGATTTGTAGTTACAGGTGGCATCACTCGCCTTGCAACTTGATCTTTAAATTCCCAATCAGTCAGTGATGAAACCTAACCAATCCTAATTGGTAACCTGATTGTTAATCATTGATCAAACTATCAGATGCCACCATTTCATTGGCAACTCTGCCCGATGAGATCTTAAGCATTCACCTGGATCAAATTCTGATAGATCCAAACCAGGCGAATTACCTAAAATCCTCCCAAACATTGTTAATCTAAAATCATGGTCAACCAATATTTAATTCACTTCGCTATAGTAAATTATCCCCAAGAAACCCCTGATAATCTAGTTGGCTGGGAATGTGTGAATAAATCCCAACATACATATACTTTAGGAGGGGGTATTTATACTCAAGATCCCCTTACAAGATACTTGAGACTGTCAATCTGAATTTTGCTTTCCAACAGGCAAGCCTGAGATTTGCTCTCTGGCTTAGTGTTGTTGGAGGTTTCAAAAGTAAATGGACGCAGTGTCCCAATAAAAATTCTTCATCATAGTGCATGACGGCGGAATAGTCCCTGAGGAAATGAGTCCCAAGGAGAAGTTCGTAACTTGGGTTGTATAATGCAACAGCTGGTGTAATCACTGAGAGCTTGCCAAATCAAATGGTAGAGAGGAATAAGCTTTAATGGACCGAGTGCATTGTGGTTCAGCCTTGCCATATTCCATGTAATGTGGTAAGTTGGAAGCTATTTTGATGCGCATAATTAATTTAGAAGAAATGATATTCATAGGGTACCACTGTCAATGATGGCATGGACAGGGATATCATGAACTGAAACAGCAATTAATTTAACTAAGCTCCCAAACTGAGGGGGTAGTGTGAGGAACATATTAGATTCATAAGAAGAATAGTAATCATTATCAGTCTCAACATTATCAATGTGTACCAAAATATCTTCTGGTACAACAACATTAGACTCAATAGAGGTCGCTAAACATTCCTGAGGTGAAACAGGGATGTCAGCATGAAGTGCCTCTTTCTTCATGATGGCTTCCCTTTTCTCGCGCCCTTGGTGAGTCTCTTCCAACAAGCCTTGGCGCTATGGCGGAATCCATTGCAGTAGGACATCTTGGTCTGTGATTCTTGTTGTTTATAACAACGTGGACCCAAGAATTGCTGGAAGAGGCGGACGAAGAGGACTTTGGATGCAGAGTAGACACATGAATTTCTTTAAGTTCTTACTTTCTTAGATACAGATTAAACTCTTTCTCTGGCCAATCATGTGCATTTGGACCTCAGGGTAATATTTAACGTGTAAATGATCGCAGTTGTGGCGTCATCCAAGGCAAGACAACTAGCGGTTACCAAGAGTTGTGCTTGGGCTTAGAATTGGCTGGAGAACTCCACAGGACTTTCTCCTTTGTTAAACTAAATTCTCATGAGCGCCTGCTTTTCTTATTAGCCAAGGTTTGGTTGCTTCCGACCTCCTGTATTAGAAAGGTATGGACTTGTTACCAGGTGTTGCATTCCTTTAATTTGGAGTAATAATCTCCCGGATGGCACTATTCAGGCAAGGGTGGATGTGCTTTACCTTCTGACGGCCAGTGGCCTCTCCATCAAGCTTTGATAAGTGTACAGGAAGGAGGCAATACTTTCCTGCACTGTGGTGTATTGCTCTTTGAAATAGTCTTAAAGTTAGTCATAATAGGGGTGGAAAGAGTATTGATAGCAGGAATAAATTTAGGCCAGAAATTTTAGTTTCTGCATAGTCACAAGGGGACTTTTGATCCAATTGTCATCTTAATCCTTCCATATCCTCATGGATCTCATCCCAATTTTGGTTCAGAGAGTTAATGGAGGCTCTATGGACAACTTGCTCCTTCTGTAAGTCCTGGAGACCAGCCCCTGAAACTGGATAGGGAGTAACACCCCTTCCAAACAAAAAGAGGTCCTAAGGGCCAAGTGGACCCCCTGTCGCAGTTGGACAACTTGGCACATGTGGTAGACGAGCGCTGGGTGACTGCTTTCCCCCTAAGGATTACCCACTCTCACCCCCCTCCTCAGCACTGATAGATTTAATAGAGGGGGTTTTAGAGAAATTGTGCTTACCAGAGGCCATGGGCAGGCCCCTGGGACCCCCATTCCCCAGGCGAACTATGTCAAAATTTTGGGGAAATAGCATTCACCAACATCAGAGCCTGGTCTGCAAATTCTGGTCTGGGGAGACGGTCCAGACTGGATGGCACCAAAAATCATAATTATAGCATAACTCAGATCTCAAACAAGGCACCAAATGACTCGGACCAGTTGCCCTAACTCTCCAGGAAGGATCTTGGAAGTTTGGATTGCACAAATAGCCTAATCGAGAGTTTGAACCAGGTCTTGAACAACTCAGCACGATGGCCCCTGCTTCCCAGGACAAATCCAAGAATCTGAATCATGTGCACAGGCTGACTCAGAAGATCAGGACCCAGATTGGCACCATTGACTTGAGATGGTTCCTAAAATAAAAAATATTTACAAAAGTTTTTTGATTTTGCATGAGCTTAAGTTTCCACCACTTCCTACCCTTCCAGCTAACCAACCAAATCCCATTGCCAAACCCCATTTGACCAATCACATAATACCTTCCCTATGAAATTCACCCAGTATTTAAGGCAACTGCTGTAAGTCCAGGGGAACGTCCCCTGTGTGTCAATTGGGCCCTCTTCCCATTTCCAAGCAAAAAGGCTCTGAAGAGGGTGGCTGTACCCCTCGTCACCCAGGGTGATCTCGCCCACGTGTTAGATGAGTGCTGGTTAACAGCTCTCCCTCTTCAGATCCCTCCCCCGGTGCCCACATTTACCTCTTTCGAAACTTTTATGCCTGATCAGGGAAATTTGTGCCAAAATTGGAAAATTGAAGTTGATCTGTCTGAAAATGAGTATAAAAGAGCCTGATGATTGGGATCCACATAATCGAGAAAGGAATGAAGAATGACTCATTGTCTGGAATCGACGGCAGATTTGATTTGGTCAGCACCACAATAATCAAAATTAACTCCCTCCCAAAATCGTTGGGGATGTTCCCCAACGTGCAGGTAGCAGCATCAGACACCATTGATGATAGTTTGAAGCTCCCTTCAAGCCAATTGGGCATTGTAGCTGATGCATCACTTTTAATTGAACAAATGGCCCAGTGACCGGGCACAGGTGGGTTGGGCATCCCAAACCAGTTCCCAACCAATTAGACTGCCTCTATGGGGGGTGGCATTGGGGGATTTCCGTTGCTCTTTGGGCTAAATGCCATCACGCCAACTGCCAGAAATGCAGTCAAGTCTCAGTTTGGGCATTTGAGGTTGAACTGACAGTGACTCAGCCTGCTGCCAAATCCTTCGATGTCAGTTCCCAGTGAACTTATCTGTCCCCATTCCCAGGTAATTCGCCAGTTAGGTCAAACTTGAGGGACCTGACCCCACTTGTTTTCTCTCCAATCAATCACTATTTAATCAGTTGCATTGCACTGAGAAAATTGTTGGTTGATTTTTCTTCCTTAAAATTTTCCATTAAAAAACCCTCCCCTAAATTTATTTTTTTATGTTGAGAAAAAAACCGCCTTTTCCGGCGACTATCATACACCCCTCAGGGTTAACGGCCATATTCATCTGGTATTTTATTATGTGCCTGTATGAGATCCTGGCTCACCAGCAGTTATTGGTGAAACTCCTTTCCAGTTTCATATCCGTCGTACCAGCAGCAGTGCCTTTAGCATTCTGGTTTGCCATTCAGGTGCTCCAGCACCTAGTCTGGCAGGCCGGTCTAATTCTATCTTGCTGTTTTCCTGACATAATTGACCAACCATTATTCCTAACCATTTCCGCCTCTCTCATAGATATTGGCATAGCAATGGCCCCTCTTTTCCAACTGAACCAGTTTGTGAAGAAAATTTTCCCTATTCATAATAGCCCAGTTCCACTCAAAACTTCAAATCCAAACCCCTTGGTTGCCACGGCTATTTTGCCCATGTCAGTAGGATCTGACATTCCGACTTGCAACGAGTTTACCCCCCTATGAACCTAGCGGCTTCCTCTGACCCCACTACCATCTCTTTGGTATCACTGGATTCATCCACAACTACCAATAAAGAGAACTTCGCTTACTTCTTATTACCCATGGATTAGTGTTGGGTCCCAACATGTCTCATTTTTGGGCCTGGTGGATACCAGAGCCGCGGGAAATTTTATGAGTGTTGAACTGGCCCAACAATTGGATCTTGACCTGGATGCAGGCCCTTTGGTGATGGTTGCGTCATCAGCCTCTCAAACCTCATATCTGGTTTGCTGACAGTCACATTTTCAGTACACCAGTTCAGCTTCTGCGATAAACTCTCTGCTATGCCAAACTTGGTGTTTCTGTTGATCTTAGGAGTGGGATGGTGGCGCCGTCAACATGTCAAGATCCACATGGAGTCTAACATGCTGTCATTCATTAATGATCAACTGGAGAGTAAATTTCCCCTGATTGACACTCTTAAGAAAACTCAAGGTTTTAGTTCTATCACTTCCCTCATATCTCCTGTGGGCATACCATCTGATTTTAGAAAGTTTAATGTGCTATCAAAGCATTTTCAATCATGAAATGGCAGATCGTCAGCCTCCTCACACTAGATTCAACTGTGGATTTTGTACGACGGTGGATTTGGTGAATATCAACTGCCTGTTGTATCCTCACACAGCTGAGGAGGAGGTCGCACTCAACACTTGGTTGGATGATATGATGAAAAAGGATGGTTGTTTAAGGAGACATCGCCAATTGCATCTCCCATCATCTTCGCTAAAAAAGCTGATGGTTCCCTCCATCCTTTCATGGACTATTGGCACTTTGACAAAATCACGGTTTCTGATCCCTACCCCCTGCCCTTAGAGCAGACAATAAGCCAAGCAATCGCCAAATCTTGGGTGTTCTCCAAGCTGAATTTCATCAATGCTTTTACCCAAATTTGGGTAATGAAAGGACAAGAGTGGTTAACAGCGATCCAGATGAAACGTGGCACCTTCCAATTCCGCATAATTCCTTTTGGGTTGAAGAATGCTCCTGCTACATTTCAATGTATGATTGACAATGTACTGGGTGACCTCAAGTTTACTTGCGAGGTCACATATATTGACAATACTATGGTTCACTCCCTGACCCCCAAACAGCATGATATTGACTTGGAAGCTGTCGTGGCCGCCTTACATAAGGCAGGCTTGTTCACTAAACCCTCCAAATGTGAGTTCTATAAGGAGTAGGTTACCTTTCTTGGGAGCCTTGTCCTTAAAGATGGTTACACGATTCC
>JAKSZP010008682.1:0-30194 GCA_022478985.1 Massospora cicadina | reverse complement strand
CCGTTCAACTGCCTATCACCCCCATTCAGATGGGCAGAATGAATGAGTGACCCAGTGTCTCAAACAGTTCTTGTGGTGTTACAATGCTGCAGATCATTCAGGTTGGGTTTCCCATCTCCACATGGCCAAATTCAGTTATAAAAACGCCCAACATGCATCAATCAGTTGTTCCCCCTTCTTTTCCAACTATGGTTTCAATACTGCCTTCAACATGGAACCCACTTGTGGATCCAAGGTGTAAGCGATGGTGGACTTGCCAAAATGATTTATGAATTTTACCAGGGGTTGATCACTAATTTAAATGCGGCCATGCAGACTTACAAGGAGAACACTGATGGTAAGAGACGAGTTGGACCAGCGTACAAGGAAGGAGATCTCATGATGCGGGATGCTAAAAACATCCCAATTAAGCAACCATGAAAAAAGCTAGGACCAAAGAGGATTGGGCATTACCGCGTTGTCAGAAAGGTGGGCCACGCCTCATACCAATTGAATTTCCCCCCTCGTTTCAAATCTTTTCAGTCTTCCATGAAAGCAAGTTACGTTGTTTGAGGGCCCCCACCAGAGACTCCTGTGGCTTATCTCGTGGATGGGGCGCCTTAGTGGGAAGTGGAGGAGATAGTAGCTTCCCTTCAGATAAGAAGAATACTTGAGTATCTTGTATCCTGGAAGGGATCTAATGCAGTGGAGAACAGTTAGGTTCCAGCGCAGGACTGTGACCATGCCCAAGACTTATTTAAAGCATTCCACAAGCGTTTCCCTGAGGCTGCAGGTTCCAAGACTAAGCAAGACGTCAATGCCATGAAGTTGGCCCCTGCTCAAAAAAACTTTTTCTTGAAGAATGCACCTGGAGGGGGTTGGAGCCCATAAAAGAGGAGAGGGTAATGTCATGTTACATGACTTTAATGATGAGATTAACTGCCAAGACAAGACAGGGTGCCTAGAGCTAAAAAAAGTAAGCTACATGACCTTCTTGACTTAAGGCACACCTTTGACCAACTCTGGGTGCTGGCCAGATATGCACAGGTTGGTTCAGAGGAAGTGTGAGTTGCCCAGCCATGTGTAAAGGCAATGGCGTTAAAACGGACGTGTTACCATTTTAAAAACAACAGTTAAATTCATTTACTCAGTGAATGAGGGTTTGTAACTCATTCAATTTACTAAATTTCTAATTTGGGTCAGCTTCAACTTCAATCAATCACTTGAGTCTGATTGATTTCAAAGTATAGTACCCTGTTGGATGGAAGCATGCGCTTATTGGTGCATCTGTTCCTAGCATCACTTTCACCAATCAATAATTCCCCCAATTTTGTTTGAGTATGATTCCTCAAGAACAAGCTTCCTCGTTGGTCATCTTCCTTTCCAATAAATCCCGTTAGTTTACAATTTTTTAATTATATAAACTTGGGCGAACCTATTTGGACCTCTTTGAGGAGACCTTAAGCACCAGTCATTTATATACACTAAATTTACAACCGCAGCTTTGGCACCGCTGGACTGCTCTAATCTTCTCCAGGCTGAGGCACCCAAGCAGTCCAGACTTGAGCATAGCTTGAATATGGACACCTCATTGGAATCCACCCAATTATTGTCATTTGTTCGCTACCTATTAATAAATGACGCCTTGCACATCCTTTTCCTTTGTTACTTTAGCTCCAGCACCATCTGTGGGGCTATTCTCACCTTAATACTGATGACGAGTTCCATGGAGTTGTGGCTGTGCACCGTGCACCATCTCTCTGGGAACTGAAGAGTTATAGACACTCTCCTGACAGCTATCATTGCTATGCTCACATCCTCATTGGTTGAGATATTTGCTTCCATTAACACGTGAGCTTTATCCATGATTTGCTCCACAACTTAAATTATGGACTCGTTCTTTTGAAACTTTATTGTCAGATATTCAGCATTGCACTGCACAATCTTTGCCACACCCCCAAACAGATGGAGAACAGTCTCCTTCACCTCTTGATATGTTAAAGTACTACTCTTAAGGTAACATGTGACCTGGTTGGCGCTCTCAACATCCAGAGCGGATAACAATAGTTTAGCTTTATGCTAGTATGATGCTCTTTCCATGGAAAATTCAAACCATTTGAAGTATCGATTCATGTTCCCGTCTTGACTGATAGGAAGCAGCTTCTTGATCCTACAAAATAGCCCAGCTCCATGCTTTAAGCTCGGGAAAAAGACAAGTTAGGTTTAGATCAGCTAAGAGGGACATCCCCTTGAGGCAAAGATATTTTTGCGAGGTTGATTGTTGCTAAGGTTTTTTCCTATCTTTCAAGCCTCCTAGATTAACTGTGGATTGCTAAGGGATAGTTTTTAATGACAAGTGAATTGGATAAAGGTTGACCACGATTTTGGGTTAATAATGTTTGAGGGATTTTAGGAAATTTGGTCAAGTGCAGATCTATTGGGGATTGATCTAGGTGAATGCTTAAGATCTCTTCGTGCAGAATTGTCAATGAAATGGGTAATCTGATAGTTGAATGATTATTAACTATAAGGTTTACTGATTGGGTTGGTCAGATTTTATCACCACTGATTAGGAATTTAAGTAGTAGTTGTGGGGCAAGTGATGACACCTAAAACTAGCAAGTTGATCAGTTGGTTCGTGACCTTCCATAATGGGTAAAGAGTCCCATTACCTGAGCAAGTTGTTAGCCAAATATGGTTGGTTTGCTGTGATTGAGAGGGAACCGTTAGTGACACGTTTTCTGGCTATTTCCATTTTAGGTCTTGAGGATGTCTGACAGAGGAATCCTAACCAGATGGAGAAGACCATCACTGGTGAGACTTCAGAGGAAGTTCAACAGCAACGGCTGCCATTTCATGGCTGAGGCACCAACCAAGGGTTGGGCGCCGAATTCCCTCTATAAATTCCTTAACAATTTACATTAATAAAGGAGTCAAATAGTTAGTTAGAATTTATTATTGTTTTCAGTTCCATTCTTCTTCAGTTATTATTGTTGCTGTATACAACAAATGAGGACTCTTTTGTTGTATAAAGAGTAAGTATCAAGGATCTTTAGGAGAGAAGCTGAACTTAGATGGGAATCTCTGCAGACTCCTCATGACGAGAATGAAGCCGTAAACCTAAGAATTTTAGAGTGGATAAAGCTAGGCGGATAAGATAAAGAAGTCCCTCTAGTTGACATCAACATTATTTCATGGTTAAATACAGGTCTAGCGTTAGACTATTTTAGGTTTATTTATTTAACTACAGATAATAGTCATCATACTATTATCAATCAACTATCAACTACTATCAAAAAATGAAAATCGTGCACATATAGAACCTGTTCAGCTAACAGTTGGGAGCTATCAATTGGTGAAAATAAGGATTGTAACATTTGGTGCTCATGAGAAGGGTAGCCAACACTTAATTTCTAAACATTAGTGCTCACTACATGGGTTAGTTAAGTAAGATATGCCAGTACAAGATGTTATACAAGGATGAATTAAGAAAACTCTGGATAGAATTGGCAGCCATCAACAAGAACACCTTGAATTATTCCAATCATCTAGAATTTGCTGCCTTGGAGGAGAGAGTCACCAAGATTGAAGAAGAAGTCAAAGATGTTCCCAATATTGGCAATGAATTACTAGGGAAAGTAACATCATTAAAGAAGAAAAAAGGAGATCTAGTTCAGGAAATTTTATGTAAAAACTGAATACATAGCAGATTGCATTTGATTGCATTCACTCAGCTCAGATATAGAACGTCTAGAGAAGAAAATCAAAGATTTGAAGACTCATAGATGTTCATGTGAACCCTGTGTGGCGACCAATGCTGAATAAAGGACCCCAAGAACTCCGGTTGAGAAGTTGACTTTTCCCAGAAATATGCTGACTGCATTTGCAGCCATTTCAGAGATGACCCCCAAAATCACCCCTCAAGTCAGTTGAGTAGATGAACCAAGAGTGGTGGTGTCAGGCGAACAGCAAGTAAGAATTAGACTGGCCTGCCAGCCCAGATGCCAGAGCACCTGAATGGTAAACCAGAATACCCAAGGCACTGCTGTTGATATGACGAATATGGAACTAGAAAGGAGTTCCACCAATATCTGCCGGTGAGCCAGAATTTTGTACAGGCATTGAATAAAATGCCAGACAACCACGGCTGTTAACCCTGAGGGGTACAAGAACATTGGTGGATAAGGCGGCTTAATTATCAACATATAAAAACTAAATTTTGAGGAAGGTTTTTAATGGCAGTTTAAAGAAGAAACACTGACCAACAATTTTCTCGGTGCACTGTGACTGATTAAATAGTCATCAATTTGGAGGGAAACCAAGCCGGGATTGGGTCCCACAAGTTTGACCTAACAGGCAAATTATTCAGGAATTGGCGGGTTAGTTCCCTAGGAACTGACATCAAAAAACTTGGTGGTAGGCCGAGTCACTGTTGGTTTGACCTCAAACGTCCAAACAAAGGCTCAGCTACAATTCCAATGGTTGGCATGATGGCATTTGGCCCGATGAGCGGCGGGAATCTCCCAAGGCCACCCCACATAAAGATGGGCCCATTTGGTTGGGAATGGGTTTGGGACGCCCAACCCGCCCATTCTTAGTTGCTGGGCCTTTCATTTGGTCAGTGGCATTACATCAGGTGCAACACCCGATTTTCCAGAAGGAAGCTTTTTTTAGTACTAGATGGTACCAACCCCAGAAGGAAGCTTTGAAATCTTGGTGATGGTGTCTGATGCGATTACCTGCCCATTAGGGGTGATGCCCAATGGATTTGGGAGGGGGGAGATTTTTCTGATTGTCATGTTAACTGAATCACAACTGTCAGGAATTCCAGCCAATAGATTGGTCTTCATACCTTTTTGACCATTTGAAATCTGAGCATCAGGCTGATTGCCGCTCAAATTAGTTGCAATTGATTTCATTTCAGCAATCTTGGCACAGATTTCACTGATTCCTCGTAGCAGTTCTGCCAAGGAGAGTGTGGGTACCGGAAGCAGGATCTGAAGCAGAAGGGCTGTTACCCAGCGCTCGTCTACCACATGAGTGAGATCTCCCTGAGTAACAAGGGGTATGGCCATCCTCTTTAGTACCTTCTTGCTCGGGAATGGGAAAATGGCCCAATCTACGCCCAGAGCACGTTCCCTAGGACTTACATTAACCTTTCCTTTTTCCAAGGGAAGGTCCCCACCACCAGGAAACTGTATGAGAGCCACATTCTTATGCGCCTTGGGTAACTTGATTGCCATTACCGTTGCAGGTTTTTTTTGGGGGGGATAGGAGCCTCGGGGTGGAATATGTGGAGCGCTTCAACCAGGTCCATGCAATTCGCGCAATTGCATGCCTTGACCCAACTGTTCTCATAGGCCAGATACCCTATCCAGGCCATGAGATATTGGACAGAACGTCGCTATTTCCAGGATGCCAGGATAGCCTCTACATCAGCCTCTTCTTCATTTTTGATGATGATCGGTTCCAGTTCTCTGGGAATTGCACCCTTGAAGGGCAACAGATGGGAAACATGGAAAATGGGATGCTGCTTCCAATGCACGAGGAGCTTCAGATGGAACGCTCCATTACCCAATACCTCCTCCACCAAATGAGGACCCAAGCATTTACTGGTGATTTTATGGTAAGGGGCCTGGATCTTTAAGTGATGGGTGTCAAACATAACGTAGGAGCCCACCGTAAACTCATGACCCAGAAGACGCTTTTGATCCACGAACCACTTGTAGTCATCTATAGCTTTGGTGAGGTGTTCCTGCACTAAGTCTTGAGTTGATATAATATGAGCAGCATGGTCCGTGGCAGCTTGAACCTCAGGCTGCAAGCACGGTCCAACAGAAAATGAAGGATTATAACCCAACGTTGCTTTGTAGGGGGAAAACCCCATGGAAGCGTGGGTCTCATTATTGTATGTAAATTGAGTGAGAGGGAGGTCATCAGCCCAAGTATCCTGTGCAGCTGCAACTTAGCAACGCAGATACATTTCAAGAACTTGATTGACCCACTCGGTCTGGCTGTCAGACTGAGGATGATATGCCATGGAGCGACAAGGGGATATTTTCAGGATTGATAGGAGTTCACTCCAAAACCGCACGGTGAAATGGGAGCCACAGTCACCTGATGATCTCCTTAGGAGACCAAACATCAAAAACACATGGCATACAAAAAGGCGGGCAGTTTCTTCTGACATAATCGCGGAAGTACAAGGTATAAAAAGGGAAAAATTTTGTGTAGCAATCCACCACTACCATCACCGCTGTGAACCCATTAGGACAGGGGAGCTTGACAATAAAGTCCACGGACACCAATGTCCATGGGCCCTCCACCTGCTGTAAGGGGTGCAGGAGGCTGTTTTTGCCGGAATGATCTGACTTGGCCCTGGCACAAGTAGCACAATTGGCAATCCAGTCCAGAACTTCTTTTGTCAAACCTGCCCAATTGTAGGTCCATTTGATCAGATCGAAGCATTTCTTAGAACCAGGGTGACCAACCATGGGGGATCATGATGTGCGCAAGGTACCTCAGTTCAGAAAAGGGAAACCCAAACGCAAGATCTAAAATATATAAGACCCTCCTTCAATGAGTATAGGCCATGGTAATCTATCATAACTTAATTTGACAAATTGACATTGGCGTTGAGGCAATCCATCATAAATCAAATTTAACAGAATTATTAGTGTTAAGGCCTGAAGAATTAAAATTTTTATCTAAAATTAAGATTTAAATAAAAATAAAATATTGGAATGGTTGGTCAGACCAAATTTTAACAGTTCTCCCATTGACTAGACATTCCAGCACAGAAATGAGTGGGGGCTAGATGTAAATCTAATGATGAGGCTTCTAGGTCAGGCAACACATAAACATAAGCTATTATTTGTTGCTTCTGGATGTGCATAGGTAAGAGTAGGTGTTTTTAGAGATACAAAATTTTTCCTGGTGAGAATAAAAGCACCAAAGGCAATAATGGGATCCTTCTAAATTTGGCGGATTGGTGTGGAATCTTACCATATGACACTTTAGGAAGATGAAAAAGTGATATCCATTACAACTAGGGCCTGATACCCTGGTTTAATAGTACATTTTATGATCAGTGAAGAGTGGATAAATGTTGAACTTTGAAATTTTCTAACTAATTTATAGTAACATGACAGCCATTTTGGTATCTGATGGTAATAATTCCCTCCTTGGACTCAACGTTCACAGTTAAGGAAGGTTGATAGGTGGAATGCAAATGAAGAGGCTCAAACTCCTTCAGTACTGGATGCTGTGAGGGCACATTGTACTTGTCGTTGCTTAGTATATGGTAGTTCTGACAAATATTTTGGTTGCATCCTTGTCATTTTCAGCATCGCAAGCTTGGTGGGTTCAACTGAGTCCTTCTTAACAGTGCCACCAGGTCACATTCATCATCTGGGGACTCCTTAGTATAACACAATGGAACCTGTTATCCCCTACATCCAAAGTAGTGTTTTTAAAGTTGGCTTTAAGCCCATATTTTCTCAATAATGAAGTACCAATAAGAATCTAAAAGTCTTTATGAGGTAAAACGATGGCTGGAGCAGACAACAGTCTATTACTAAAACCAGTGACAAGGAGCTATATGCTCCTATTGAAGTAGTGGCATTAAGGCCTGCAGTGCTGTTGAATTTGGGTGTCTGCTTCAGAGGGCTGGTTCTTCTTCAAGGGTGGGATGTGGTTTTGAGCATCTATTGTGTGAGGACAATAAACAGGATGGTGAATTTAAAATTTATAATATAGCTTCTTGGTAATACTCCAATCATATACCCTGTCATTTCACTTGGATGATGGCACGCCACCCTGATCCTACTGATCTCAAGTGAAAATTGATTAATACAAAATGAAGTTCTAATGCAAAAAATTTATAAATTGAATTATAAACTCATCCAGTAGAGGAAATATATTTTATTAGTGTAAACTCAAGGGTTATTTATAGGGTTTGATATTCGCCACATCTTACCCATGACGTCTTATTTTCAGTGGCACTTGGCCACATAAAAAAGTTTGGAAGAACGTCTACGTATACTTTGACTCAGGGCATTATGCTCAGCCTCAGGGTGGTGTAAACACCATCATCATTCTTGAGATGGCGTTTTGTACGCATCTTCAAAATAGCTGAACTGATTCACTTTCACATGCAATCAGCAGCACATACCAAGGCGATTTGTATCACTAAATAGTAACTAATTTAATCAAAAACTTGACTGACATTAAAAACTAATTTTGACATAGACCAACAAAGCCCACGTGCCCGAGTCATTAAGTCAAAACTTAATCTAAGTCTGACCTAACCAGCAAAGCCCTCGGGCCCATGTCATCATAGTCAAATATAATTAAGTGAAATTGCTAGGCCGCGGATTCTAAGCTTTGCATAAGCTTAGAATATACCTGGTCCATAATTGCTGATATCTGATATGATCTATAATAAGTTTTTAAACATTCTAACATTATTATGTCCCTATCAAATATCCGACAATTAGGTCTAGTCAATTACTCAACACTTCCCCTGCCTTTACTGGATATAAGTGGAGGGTACCCTTCTTCTTGGGTCACAATGTCTGGCTTTTCGCGCTCCTCCAAGTATGAACATTATCTCAATAGCCTTTCCACCTCAGCCAATGAGCCTTCCTAAGGCTAAGCAAGTCCATGTGGCGAGCTATGGTCAACTTGGGTTTGTTGCCCATGGTTCCTCAAGCTGGGTCGACCAGCTACGCTTCCATGATACTTGAAAGTTTGGTTTCACAACCTGTTGTGATAGCACCAATTGACCAACCTGAAAAAGCCTCCATGGCTTCAGGTGCAGTTATTCAAACATCCCAATGGGTTGAGCGGGATCCCCTTTCAACATATTCAATATCTCTTTGGCCTTCTGAGGCCATTCAGGCCAAAGAAGCCCTGATCTGAGATCAATTCGCTTCAGATGGGGATCTTCTTCTGGACTTCTTGTTTTGCTTTTTAACATCTTCCTCTCAAAAAATCTTGCTTCTCCCTTCACGCAGGCAGTGTGGCTTCATTGGGTCTTGAGCTCAACTCAATGTCAGAGCTTGTGAACACCTACTTGTCATCCACACTTGCAACTGGTCCTGAGGTTGCCGCTTACAATATCTTTGAGGCCAACCAGGCCCCTATTTTTGCTAGCACTGTTGCTAGGATTTGGTGTGAACCTGCTTTGGTTCATACCAATTAACATCATGTTGGGCCTCAAGACTCAGGATTAAAAGGATCAGCGCATCCTGGTGCTATACTAAGCCCTTTTTAAGAGCTTGGCTAAGGGGCTTCCGAGAAGTTTGTCCCCCAGATGGCTCTTTTGGGTGCATGTGTTCGCTTCCCTCCTTTGTCGCTCCCCACTGATACCATGCCTGACATGCGCAGGGTATTAGATGAGGCCCATTCCCAAATGTTTTGCACAAAAAAGTTCCTCCCCTCCATTTACCCTTGCCTTGAGAGTCTTCTTGCCGATTGTGTCTTCCTTTCAGTGGTTTTTACTCCAGAGTCAAATCTCTCCCGCCTATTCCAAAGTCCCTACCAATGGACTTTCCCTTTAGTTTGATGGCCTTTCCTAAGCTGACAGGGCCAGCGTGCCTGTTGCCAAGCTTTCTTGGGTTTGGCACATCTCTGCCAGGGTCTAAATAGTCAGGATTTGTATGAAATTCGCCTCTCTCCAGTTCTGTTGCAGGGTTCTCCAGTTTGATCGCGCTCTCCTCCCCCTACTGAAGAGGGGGAACCTAGTTCTAATGCCAGCGAGGCATCAAATTAACAAATTAAACTCTACGGCTTGTATTTATTATTATTTTATATTATTTTTATTTTTTTATTTTTCTTTTTTATATTATTATTCTTTATGATATGGATGAAGGAACTTAGCATGTACTCAATTCACAACCCAGCCACCTTGATCCTTAATGGTATATACATCTTCAGACAATTTCTCCAAAATGATAAATGGACCCTTCCAGAGCGAGGCTAGCTTGTGCGCGCGGCCTGCGCTATGAGTGTCACAATATACTACTAAATCTCCTTCATTGAACTTAGTCACCATAGCCCATTTAGCATCGTTGTAGCTCTTCTGAATAGTTTTTTGACTAATCGCATTTTGATAAGCTTCCAATTGCAACTTGATTAGGGTCTTTGTTAGTTTTCAACATAGTTATTTGGGGGGTAATTGCATCAGTTGAACTGAGTACTGAATATAATAATGGAGGTAGAGCGGGCTGTCTACCATACAAAAGTCAAAACAGAGATTGGCCTGTGCTGCTGTGGTGTCTGATATTATATGCAAACATGGTCGCACTAGTTGAAGGTGCCCATTGCAAAGGCGCCAAGGCTGCATTTTTGCGTAAAATGCTGACTAAAGTGCCATTCAATTGCTCTACCATACTATTAGTCTCAGGATGGTATGGTGTTGACAACACTCCTTTGATAGACATCAGCTCATTTAGCCATTGTACCATTTGGGCCATAAAATTCGTGCCATTGTCTGTCAATATCTTCTGGGGGCATCCGTGCTTATAGATAATATTATCCATAATGAACTTGGCAGTAGTTAGGGCCCCAAAGTCTCAAATTTCTTTTGCTTCCACCCATTTTGTTAGATGGTTGATAGCAACAATTATGTATTTGTTGCCTAGGCTACTCACAGGCAAAGGGCCATTTACATTAATTGACACGGTATGCCAGGCCCAGTCAGGTTTGATCAAATGATATTTCACATCTTACTTAATAGGTTTTGCAATTTGGCATGAATGACATTTATTGAGCATGTCTTGGATATCAAATCGCATGGAATCCCAATAGTAACTGGCTCAAATTAATTCTAGCGTCTTGGTCATTCTCCCATGTCTGACAGCCTTGTGTGCTTGTGTGATAATCTCCATTTGGTCAGAAGGTTTTGGAAGACTTGACGTTGTCCATCGGGCTTAAGTTTGTATAGAACTCCATCTCAATATTCGGTGTTAATTTAATGCTTTCTTGATCACTTTTTGAACTTTGGGTGGCTCATCTCCATATGTTTGGTTAATCATTTTTTCATGAAGCTCATCAGCCAAATTGCTCAGGACAGCTACAATGGGAAGCCGCGATAGTCCATCTGCATTTTGATAGGCTGCTCCAGCTCTATGAATAATGTCATAATCATACACTTGTAATTTCAGAGCCCAGCGTGCTAACTGTCCTTCAGGTTCTTGAGATTATGGAGCCATCATAATGATCTGTGATCCATTACTACTTGAAACTTGGTGCCATGAATATAAACCCAAATTGTTTACAAGCATAGATGACAGCCAGGCATTCTCTTTCAGTCACCATATAATTACGCTCATGCTTATTCAGTGTCCTGCTGCAATAAGCGACTGGATTCTCCTCACCATCATACCCAATCTGCGATAGCACACCACCAATTGCAGTCAATGAGGCGTTGGTTTTTATGATAAAAGGCTTGCTAAAACTGGGATATCAGAGGATAGGCGCCGAGCTCATTTTGTTTTTCAAGGCCTCAAAGGATTGTTGGCATTCCTCTGCCCAGCAAAAATGAACTCCTCCATGTAGTAAGTGGAATAGAGGCTCAGCAATCTTTTCGAATCTTTCCACAAATATTTGTTAGTATCCTACCATGCCTAAGAACACTTGAACATCTCTCATACTTGTTGGAGGTTACATATTGTTAATTGCCTCCACCTTTTGAGGCTGAGGCTGTAAGCCCTTGGAATCAATGACAAACCCAAGGTGTTCCAGTTGTTCTTTAAAGAATTGGCATTTTCTAGGTTTTATCTTCAAATTGGCCTTCAACAGTCATTTGAACACTTGTTCAAGGTGCTCCAGATGTTTAGAAAACGTTCGAAAAAAGACATTGATGTCATCCAGGTACACCAGAACGCAGGACAATTTAAGTTCCCCCAAGATCATGTCCATCGCGCGCTGAAAGGTTTCTGGAGCGTTACACATCCCCTGTGGCATGCGTGTTGGTTGAAAAAGCCCTTGAGCAGCAATCATCGCGCACTTTTCCTGCTCCTCTGGTGGTAACTCAATTTGCCAATATCTGGAGATGAGGTCCATTGTGGTAAAGTACTTCGCCCCTCCCAGATGGTCCAGAGCATTATTAATTCTGGTCAATGGATACAAATCCTTTTTTAATGGCATTGAGGCATCGATAATCAATCACAACTTGATTGCTGCCATTTTCTTTTTTATGATTAAAATGGGGCTGGCCCACAGGCTTTTGGAAGGCACTATCATTCCGATTTTCAGCAATTTGTCTAGCTCTTCACCAACTATTTCGTCACTGGCTCTGGGGCACCAAATTGGCCTCATTCTAATAAGCATATGGTCTCCAGTATCAACAAAATGCTGAACTCCTTTTTCACAACCTAAATCTTGGTCATCTTTAGCGAAAATTTCGGAGTATTGTTCAAAAAACTCTAGTGCTTCATCCTTCTGTTGTTCCAATAATCCAGTGAATGATTCTTGGAATATTACATTATGTGCCCCAAGGGTTTCAGTTGGTAAGCTGAACTCGGATAAGTCACCAAATTTGACAGCTGATATTAACTCATCCCTCAGAAACAGATGCACAAAAGTGACTACTTGTTATTTATTGACCTTAATATTTTGGCTGGTCAAATTTGCTAGTAAGACATCAATCTCTCCGTGCCCTGGTATGAGTATTCCAGGCGCCACACTAGGTTCCATATGAGAATGATGCCACAGGGATACAACCTCCCCGTACAATCCTTCTGGAATATCCAGTGTGGTTCCAGTCCTCATAACCAATTGATGGCCTGGAGCTATTGTTGCATCCTTATTCACACGTAGAGGTATTCCTCAATTTTTGTTTATGGTGGTTGGCATGGGGCGGCTTTGACTCCCCCGCTTAATATACCCTACTGGTATTATCCCATCAGCATAAGATATATTGATAAAATTCCTACAATGGCTTGTGGGCTTTGTATATTATGAGAGTAATAAATTGGAAGTGATTGGCCCAATATTGTCAAGATGTTTTCTTTAAAATCGCATGAGATCCCATAGGTCCTTAAAAACTAGTTCCAATTAATATGTCATCATTGGCATTTGGAAGCACTATAGTGGGTGCGGCTACTACCAAAGCTCCAAATCGCAGTTGCATAGCGATGTAAGCTCCTTCACTCTTAGTGCTGTTAAGGCCTGCGGTCCCATATTCTTGATGATGGTCAATGTCCAGAGCTATTTTCAGTTTCTTAACCAGCTTCATGGAAACAATGTTTAAAGGTGCTCCACTATTAACAATAGCTACAACTTTAACCTTTTTGACCAGAATATCCACATAAGTGCACTCAGAGTAATAAGAATTAATAGAGTTTACTAAGTGAATATGGGAAGGATCCAGGGAGTAAAAGTATGCAACAGAGTATTCCCAATACTGGGACATTCATTGATGAATGTGTCAATTGGCATTGCTATATTGACCCCTTTCAGGCTTGGGGTATCTGCTGCATTTCTCGGCCCATTGGCTGGAATATTCTCAAGTATTTGTTGCACATAGGGTTTAGCGACTACCTAAGAGGCTTCAGGTATGACAACCTTACTCTTGGAGCGAGTTACCGCATGTATGTTTGAGAAATCTTCATTTAATACTAGGGTAGAATCAATTTAGTTGTTAAATGAGGCCCCATGGCCATCGTTTTCTTGTTGATCATGAGGGACTGATGTCTTAGGCACAATAGAGCGTCCCGCATCTATTGTGCTTGTTCTTTCCCTCCTCTTGCATGGTATTGGGAAGGACTACATTGACATTTCGCTGACGGCATTGGGAATCATAGTGACCTTTACGATGGCAATTAAAGCAAGTAATTTTGCTCACTGGCCATGGGGATCTTGCATTCAAATTTTGCTCATTTCTTATAGGCAGATTACTGTCAATCTTCTTATTGGTTTTGAAGGTCTTTCCAGCAAAGGAAGTGGTTCCCAATCTGTAACCAGTATTAGGAGGGCCGTAATTTTTTGAGCATCTGCACAAGTAGTCAACCAATTCAGATGTTGCAAGGTTTTGCATGAAAGCAGGCAATAGGGTGTTTGATATATTAGGGTAAGGTTCTAATGCATGCTCTAGTGCAATCTTGGCATCAAAATTGACCATAGCCATGCGCCTAAGAGAACTTGAGCTTTGCATTAGAATCAATCCACAAATTTGTCAATTGCTTCATCTTTCTTAAATCTGATTCTTAAAGTTTTGAATTGCACTTCTAATGGGGCAGGTTTAAGCTTGAAGTTACACTAGGCGGAATCTCCAAAAGTGATAAACTAAATAGGAAATTACAGGTTAAAAATTGACCTAATTTCTATCCTTGAAAAGAGGAAATATTTATAGGCTTTTTTACGGTTTGTAATCTATCAGAGTGAATTAATCTCTGCATGATCAAATCTTGAATCTGTTGATCAGGATCTGATTGATCATTAACTTTGATAGATTGCAATAGATTGCTCGCTCCTTCCAATGATGTTAAGGGAATTGAGGAAGGGGATTTTTTGGAGATATGCGAATTCAGTGAAATCCTGACACTTCCCCCCTCAAGATTCGATTGCAGTGGAGGATAACATCTTAAAAACCTAGGATGAATACAATTTACCACAATACCAGTATCAGTATGAACAATCAAATATTCTAATCCTTTTTGAAATATAACTCTATAAGGACCAGACCAATTAGTTCCCAGTTTTTCAGTCTGTCCAACTGGCGAGAATGATAATACATAACATGATCTCCAATCTGATATTCAGGTAAGACTGGTTTATGTTGATTGCTTTGTAGAGTCTCCCTTAGAGTGGTGGTTTCAATTGAATTCATTGCTTGAGCCTGAGGCAGATAATATCATCAGCCAAATTTCTCATAACTAAATCAGAATTTTCTGGGATGCTTTCCTCAAGAATAGTCTGAACACTAGAAGGGACTGAAGGATTCCGCCCATATATACACTTAAACGGGACATCTTGATAATGCAGTGATAGCTTATCCAATAAGCAAACAAGGCACTAGGTAAATAAAAATTCCACCAAGTTGGATCAGTCAAGGCCATTTTCCTTAAAATTGAGACCAAGGTTCCATTAACTCAAAAAAAGCCCCATTTGTGGATGGATTATATGGGACAACAAATCGCTGAGTAGTGTTAAATACTTTTGATAACTCCTGTATAAGCTGCGAGGTGAAATTAGTCCCATTATCTGACATAAGGACCTTTGGACATCCATGTTGGGAAATAATATGCTGATATAGGAATAAGGCTGAAGTCTTAGCCGAAGGGGTAGCAATTGAGATGGCCTCAACCCGTTTGGTCAAATGGTCAACAGCCATAATGATATACTGATGACCATGCACTCCTCGAGGAAAAAGCCCTACAACATCAATGCTGACTACTTCAAACTCCTTAGTTGGGGAAATGACTTGACGTTGATAAGTAGAGTTGGTAATTCCATGACGTTTGCAAGTAAGACATGAGTTAAGAGTCTCCCAAATGAACTTGGTCATGTTGTTCCAATAGTATTGAGTCTTCAACCATTCTTGAGTTTTTTTTTTGAGCCGCTATGACTGACTTGTTCATGACCACACCATATACAGCATGAAACCTGGAGTTGTGATGTAGGAAGGGCAACCACTTAGACTTGACTTTCTTATACAAAACTCCATCTTGAATCATAGTATCCTTGTTAATTGATATCAGACAGGCTCAATCCTCTTCAGTCTCTCGATCCCATAATTCTGGTCATCCAATAAGATTATACAAGCGTTCTTCTTTTTCTAGTTCTAAGGTCAGAATAGGTAGTCAGGATAACCCATCCACATTTTGATGCTGATCTCCTGAGTGATGAATAATGGAAAAATTATAATTTTGCAATCATAAAGCCCAACGGGCCAACCTCCCATCAGGATCCTTCATATTCTGCAACCAATGTAAGGAGGAATGGTCAGTAATAATGGTGAAATGGGTACCATATAAAAAGGGCCTAAAATGCTTGATGGCTAAAATTCCCGCTAAAAATTCCCGCTCAGTAACATTATAATTATTGTTCAGCCTTTGACAAAGTTTTGCTATAGTAAGCAACAGGATGATCCTTATTTTCTCCATCACACTGAGAAAAACTAGCCCTAATAGCGACATTGCTTGCATCCATATGTAGAAAGAAAGGCTTATCAAACTGGGGGTGAATTATAACAGGTGCCTTCATCAATGCGGTACGCAGAGAATTGAAAGACTGTTCTTGAGCTGTTCCCCACTCGAAAGACACTCCTTTTTGCAATAGATAAAATAAGGGTTCAGCCATATCAGCAAAGTTGGGAATAAATTGCCAGTAATACCCAACCATACTGAGAAGGACTTGAATATCCCGTAAAGAAGAGGGAGGAGGCATCTGTTGGATGTCTTGAACTTTGTCAGCAAGGGGTTGAATCCCTTTAGCTGAAACCAGATGTCCTAAAAAGTCCATTTCATTTTGAAAGAATGAGCACTTGTAGGGCTTGAGTTTTAAGGAAGTGCCCCAAATTTGGCTGAATACTTCTTTTGTATGGTTTAAATGCTCATTAAAGGTTTTGAAAACATGGTAATGTTGTCAAGATATACCAGAACACAAGTAAGCTTTAAATCCTGGAGCATACTGTCCATGGCCCTTTGGAAAGTGGCTGGGGCATTGCTTAGGCCTTGAGGCATGTGAGTTAGTTCAAACAACTATTCACGCAATATTAGGGCACACTTGGCATGATCTTCTGGAGACAGTTTGATTTGCCAATATCCACTAGCTAAGTCCATGGCTGAAAAATAGGTGGATCCAGCCAACAATCTAAGAGAATCATCAATCCTAGGTAAGGGATAACAGTCCCATCAGGTAATAGCATTCAATCGATGATAATCCATCATAACTCAATGAGAACCATCTCTCTTCTTAGTCACCAACAATGAGGATGCCCAGGGACTATTGGAGGGTTTCAATAATCCAGCCTCCAGCAATTGATTCAACTCCTTAGTAACCTGGGCTTCTTCTACTTTGGATTTACAATAGGGCTTCTCACGGATAGGAAGGTGATCACCAGTTTCAACAGTGCGCACTACACCTTTCATCTTCCCAAAATCGTAATTATGCCTAGCAAAAATGTCGGAATATTTGTCCAATAATTATAGCACTTGTTTCTCCAGTTCCTTAGAGAGATATTTCCTGATACCAGGTCCTACAGTAAGGATTTCCTGATCACTCTACAATCCAAAGTCTTGTAAACTCCCAAAGGGTTTAACATCATAGATACAAGATAAGGGTAACAGCTTGACATAAGCAATTGGGCACTCTCAATCTACCAGTTTTGGCACATCAGTAAGGTTCGCTAGTAAGACAGATAAAGATCATGAATAAGCATAATCCAATATTCCAGGACAAGGCAAGAGTTCTTTGGCAGAAGGATTGACAGTGCCCTGAACTTAGGGCAAATGCCCCTTGGGAATTGAAAAAGTGCAAAGAAGTATTAATGATCACTTGTGATTTTGGTGTAATAACTACTTTCTCAGGAGAAAAAATAAGCATCCCCTCTTCAATATCAGCCATGGTAGGAGGTAATTTTACATGAGGATCTTCAACCTGATACTGAAGTGAATAAGACCTTTTAGTTCCTTCTAGCAGATATAACTGACGTTGAGTGGAAGCATGATCAGATAAAAGTAAGGGAACTCAATACCCCAAGAGACAACGATGAGTTAGAGTAGTTGATAATTCCATAAAATTCTCGTAGAAATTGAGTTCCCAAGAGTAGGTCATAACTCACATTATTGAGCACAATTGCTGGAATGGTAAAGGTTAATTTCCCGATTTTCAGAGGAAGGGATGAAAAAGCTCCAATAGACCGAGTATTTTGAGGGCCAGCAGTGCCATATTCTTCATAATGAGAAATATTGGGGGTTAATTTGATCTGTTTGACCAATTTGGAGGAGACAACATTCACTGGAGATCCAGTATCTATGATAGCCTTGGCATTAATTTGATTTACTTGGAAATTAATTTGGGTAATGGTGCTTCCAAACTGAGAGGATAATGCCTATAAGGAGGGCAAGGAATAAGAAGAATGGTCATCTTTATTACAGTCAATTGAACTTTGCTGCTCTTGCTACGCACTCACATCATTATCAAGGTGAAGAATCTTATTGGTCTTATCTCTTTTCTTTTTTTCATCTGCTTCCTTTTTAAAACAACGATCCTCAGTATGAAAGTAGCGATGATAGTAATTACACTGGATTGCTCTAGTGTTCTCAGGCATGGCAAGGACTTTGGGCTGACTAGGTCTAGGAGCCACATAAAACTTAGGTTTTTGGAGAATTGAGGGGGCAACTCCAATAAGGCTTCCTTAATATGCAAAATACTTCGTAACTTTTTTTAACACTGATCAGATAAACTTGCATTTGCGTTCTAGTAGTAAAGGCTGACAGAACTGCGGTTATTGCATCATCCAAGTTTAACCAATCACAAGGTATAAGAGTTTGAGTTTTCCTGATAGAACTGATGAGCAAAGTCCTTAATAGATTCATTTCAGTGGGGCTGTATACCCATAAAGGCCTGTTTTTGCGAAGATAGGGTCTGCTCACTTCCAAATTCTTTGATCAATGCTTCTTTGACTTGAGCCCAAGTAGAGCAAGTCATATAGTGGGAAACTATTTAATCTTGATCCAATCAATTAAGGCAATTAGGCAAGTATTCTTCTTTTGGTGACTCATGGCCTCACTTAATGCCTTTTCATACAGATATATAAAGGTGATAATGCTGCCTTCCCCTGGGGAGTATTTGTCCCTGAATACTGGAATGAAACTCATAGGAGCTTTGGTAGTCAAAACACGCACTCCAGGTTGTTCAGATTGAGTAGAAACATAAGAGGCAGAATCTGAAGCTTGAGAAGAAAATTGAGGGTAAGGACCAACAGCTTCCATCTGAATTTTGTTAATCTGTCAATTCAGGTCTGCATGCCCTACTTTTTCATCTAGTTGGTGAGCTAGCTCAAAAATCTGTTCCTGTTGTGCATTGTACTTGAGTTCCAGTTTCTCAATTTTCGCTTGGAGCAATTCCCCTTTTGATTCACAAGCATGTAATAAGATATCAGTGTCCTTGGCCCACTTTCCCAAATTGATCAATTCATTGGACAAGGACTGCAGAGTCAAAATGGGGTCAATTGGTACCCCATCAGGGGTTAGGTTGCATTCTTTGGTCACCTTAGAGAATTGTTCACGTAAGTGGGTCATCATGTTCATGAGAGAGTTAATTTGCTGATAAGATCCTGAATGACCATCAGCTCCAGGAGGTCCACGAGGCCCTACACCTCCAGGTGGCCCACGAGGTCCTTCTACCCCAGGAGGACCCATATTTCCAGAGGTTTTCTCTACTTCATTGACCTAGAACTGATTTCCATAATACAATTGTTTCAATTGAAAAAGATGGGTTCTAATTTCTTCCTCCATTGATTGACTACGCTCAGAGAGTTGGGAAACACCCTCTCTCCATTCCTTCTGGATCTCTTGAACCTTTTTTGGGAACTGTACATCAATAAAATTTGATATCCCATGATTGAAATGAATGAGCTGCTGTTGTACTTCGTTGAGGAAAGTTCAATTATTAATGATAGCATCATGATTATCTCAGCTAAACTTGGAGGCTGACTTAAAAACTTGTAAATATAGTTATTCAAGGATTAGAGATTTTCTAGTAAATTGAGCATCCCTTAATGCATTCCAACTACAGGTAGCAAGTAGTATAATTTAGGATGTACAAGTTGTTTTAGATATTGTTTGGAGCCAATCCCTGGCATTTGAGAGGTTTGCAGCACTTCTTGCAATATAGAAGGTACTACATTTGATCAAAATTGGGTAGAATGTATTCCAGGGATTAGAGACCCTTCAAGTAATTGATTGATGATATTTCGCAAGGCCTCAGGTGGAATTTGAAAGTCTGAGGCGAAACTTAAGTTAGGATTATAGAACTCCAAGTTGGCCCAAAATTCCAATGTGGAGGGTAAACTTGAGATTTGGGCTCCAATTGAAGGGACCCATCATAAAATACTGCCTTGCTCTTGACCTTGAGCCTCGTCAGGCGAAAATTGAGAATCCATGGTGATAGACGTGGTCACTGGTGTGTAACTCAGAGGGCCCCTGTAACGAGCACCACTCTTGAAGTTTTGAATTGCACTTCTAATGGGGCAGGTTTAACCTCAAAGTTACACTAGGTGGATTCTCCAAAAAGCAATAAACTAAATAGTAAATTACAGTTTAAAAATTGACCTAATTTTTATTTTAAAATAAGAAATATTTATAGGCTTTTTTATGGTTCATAATCTATCAGAGTGAATTAATCTCTGCATGATCAAATCCTCAATCAGTTAATCAGGATCCAATTGATCATTAACTTTTATAGATTTCAATAGATATCTCGCTCCTTCCAATGATGTTGGGGGAATTGAGGAAGGGTATTTTTCAGAGATATGCAAATTTGGTGAAATCCCAACATGGATGTTCATAAACTTGGATTTTCTGGTTGATATCCATTCTGGACCTCCAAATTCATGAAGCATGGCCTCCTTAACTATGGCATATGTTGTATTTTTGTTAATGTGAGGCATAATTAAGCTCAGTGCTCCACTCATCCAAGCAGTTAAGCATGGTGGCTGCTTTGTTGCAGTCGCTGGCCCCATGCATGGCCATTTCAAAACGTTTGACAAATGTGGTAATACTTCTGTTCTTGTCAAAGGCTGGCAGGTTTGCTGTTTTTAAATTATCCCTTCCCCATTCCTGGTTATCATGATTACTTCTAGGTTGACTAGAGCCAGGAGTACTAGGGCGTTGGGGCATTGTATCCCAGTTTGAGGCGCTAGGGTTGGCCAAGGCAACCATATTGCTAGGCATTTTGACGTGGCCTAGCATCCGTTTTGGTAACTATTTCTTAAGCTTCGTCCTCATAATATTCAGAAGAATTTCCAGTCAAGTGGGTTGTAGCACGCTGACAACGCCCGTCATCCAGAGCTTGAATTTGCTCATTGATTTCATTTTCCCAATTGACATGATTTTGGTTTTTTACTTTTAATTTCGCAATTTCCTCATTCAGGCTAGTAGCTTGTAGCTGCAAGTGGAAATCATTTGGTCCTTTTCTTTTATGGCCTTCTTGCACTGGTTCAATTATCCATGGAGATTATTGTTTGACTCATTAATAACATTAATATCATCATTGATATTATTGATCTGTAGATTAAGATGATCAATAGAGTCTTAATTTTTTTTACATTTTTCGCCTGTTGGTCCTCAAATTGTGTTGGCCAGTAGTTTTTCCGGTGTATTCATCCTTCATCTGCAAAATTTGGGTGCTCAGGCATCATAACTGGTCATGGAATTCATTGTTATGGTTTAACTGTGCCTCTTGGGCTTTGTGATCAAGCCTCATGGACTCTGAAGCATTAATAGAAGTCTGAGTGATATTTCTGACCCAAGATTTGGTGACTCCTCTTTCCTCTAAGAAATTTTAAAAGATAGGATGCAATCTGTTGTTTAGCTCTTGTGCTAATACTGCTACCCGGTCACTAGCCCAAGTGGCTAAGTTGTGATTTGCCTCCAAACTTGAATGGACCTCAGAGAAGTTGGCTTCCAATCGCTCATTTAGAATTTGGCCTCACCTGGCTGGAGTTGTGAAAAAAGTTCACTAACACAGTAATGGCTGCATGATGGCGGGCAATTGTCATCTGAGAATTTCTAGAGGTGGGATTTACGAATTCAATTAAGTATTGGGTGATATTCTCTATCCCAATTAAATTGTTTCAGATCAGGGCTACACTTAATTGATGATGAGCAAGATATCTCATCCACAACACATCTTGCTGTCATTAGCAATAAAAATGGTTGCTACTATTGTCCGCAGGCCCTTGTCCTAATTGATACCCTCTTAACAACTGCTGCTCAAGACGTTCCAGCTCTTCAGATGAAATGGGATTGTTGGGATAGGTAATAATGGGTACTTCTTCCCAATTAATCTGGGACACAGTCATTTCAGTATTCCCATTGGGCCCAGAAATGGTTATAAATAATTGATTGGAATTGCTCCCCTGTTCAGCGCAATCACCTTCTGCAGTCCCAGCCATGAGAGCCACTTGTTGAATTTGGGTGTCTGCTTCAGAGGGCTGGTTCTTCTTCAAGGGTGGGATGCGGTTTTGAGCATCTATTGTGTGAGGATGTAAGACAAGATGGTAAATTTAAAATTTATAATATAGCTTCTTGGTATTACACCAATCATATACCCTGTTGTTTCACTTGGATGATGGCACGCCACCCTGATCCTACTGATCCCAAGTGAAAATTGACTAATACAAAATGAAGTGCTAATGCAAAAAGTTTATAGGATAAATTACAAACTCATCCAGTAGAGGATATATAATTTTATTAGTGTAAACTTAAGGGTTATTTATAGGGTTTGATGTTCACCACATCTTACCCATGACATCTTATTTTCAGTGACACTTGGCCACATAAAAAGTTTGTAAGAACGTCTAAGTATACTTCGACTCAGGGCATCATGCTCAGCCTTAGGGTCGGTGTAAAAACCATCATCATTCTTTAGATGGCGTTTTGTACACGTCTTTAAAATAGCTGAACTGATTCACTTTCACGTGCAATTGGCAGCACATACCAAGGCGATTTGTATCACTAATTAGTAATTAATTTGATCAAAAACTCAACTGACATAAAAACTAATTTTGATATAGTTAACAAAACCATGTGCCTGAGTCATTAAGTCAAAACTTAATCTAAGTCCAACCTAACCAGCAAAGCCCTCAAGCCCATGTCATCATAGTCAAATATAATTAAGTGAACTCTCTAGACCGCGGATTCTAAGCTTTGCATAAGCTTAGAATATACCTGGTCCATAATTGCTGATATCTGATATGATCCATAATAAGTTTTTAAACATGCTAACCTTATTATGTCCCTATTAAATATCTGACAATTAGGTCCAGTCAATTACTCAACAAGTGCCATATTTTTGTAATGCTCCATCTCTAGCCAGTTTCCAATTTCTTCATTAGCACTGAAGAAACTATGATAAAGAGGGCTCCGCTATCCACAATTGCTCAAACTGGTGCCTTGTACATGCTGATATCAATGTAATTACATTCATTATAATTTTCTAGGCTGATAAGTTTTCTCAATGTCAAGAGTATATGCTTGATTCATGAATTAGAAAACTAGTGTCACTTGTGGCTGTGAAGGCATGTTAACCTCAGCTGTTATATTTTTAGTGGATGTTCCACCGTTGAGGCAACATTCTGTCATGTTTAGGTCTTTAATTGGAATTTTAGAACTTTCAGTGGATGCAGAATATAACTTATCTACTCCAACAGGATTTTCTCAAATCTTTGTCCATGGTTGAAGTCAATAAATGGATACTTGACTCCTTCTTGTAAGGCTTAATATTAGGATTGCTGAAAGTAAGGTTGCAGAGCCTGAGATAATTTATTATTATGGAATTTGTTGTATTGGAATTTAAGATGGGTAACATAGCTTGATAAAATACTTTATGAGGCTCACAGGTATGGTGGAGAACGATCTGAGCATCATTATGGCTTAGAACCTTAGCCTCATATAATAATTTAGCCTTATATCAAAAGCAATCAGTAAAGGTCAACACCCTTTGAAAGGTCTGAAATCAATAGCCAAAATGTGGTTTTGTAGCTTATCATCAGTTTTGCCCTGCCAAACTCATCAATGGTAATGTTTTGGCGTTAAGGTAAGACATTTAAACATCTGTTATTTTTGGAAGTATCAAATCTTGACTATAGGGATCCAGAAAATTCATCAGCATAGCTAGTTTAGTGTGGTCATTTGTGCTCCCCATCATAATTTCAAATAAACGTATAAAGGTATGGATATTACATGCCTTTCAAATTTGGGCAAGTTGATGGAGTTAACTGTAGAAGAAGACACCAGAGTAACTTGAGGTAAGAGTTAATGGATGCGGTGGCTTCTAAGTCAGGGCTGGTGGTAGCAGCCAATAGTGGTACTGCAGTTAATACGTTGGACCCAATAGACACAATTTCCTCATAGCATAATCAGATGAATAAGTTGGCAAATCATCTTGGCAAAGTGCTTGTCTATGCTTATGAATGGCATGCTTTAGATCTTATTGGAGTTGCTTTACTATAATAGTAAAGTGTTGCCATTTTGCCATAAATTTTTGTTCAGTTTTCTCCTGCTTTTGGATAGACTTAACTAATAAAAAATTAAATCTTTATTTACTACCCCTGAGATCAGACCAGGATGTGTAAAGTCTTCAACTCTTTATATACTTGACAATAGTGAGAAACTGCATCCCCCACTGTGTACCTCTAAATAATGCTTTGACGAATTATCCATGATGCTAGTACTTGGCTGAGCCTCCTCATAGTCCAGTTCATCATAAGAAATGTTTGGCGGGTCTCCCTAACAATCATTATTAGTGTGTGAAATTTCATTTTATTCTATAGTGGAAAACATGGTACCAAAAGTGGCCCCTAATGAGCATCAAATGTTGTAATTGGCGCTGAGGCTTTAGTTACAACTGCACAGGTCAGTACGTTTGTATAAGAAAATAAAGGGGATTGATGAAAACATAGCCCTACAATAAAAAGTTAAAGAATATATTGTCAAAGGTTATTTATTAGACAGCTTAAGCAAGCTAGGCGTAAAGAGAAAATTCTTTTAATTTCATTGCCATCATAATAAACTACAAAGTATAGTACCAAGCAGTGCATAGTTATTCTAAAAAATGTTAGAGAATTAGCTTGACATTTTTGGTACAAACCCTTGCTGTTTGTTTTTATGCCAGCAAGAAATGGAAAAAGATATTCTAGATTTGGGATTTAATTTACAATTTTCTTAAAGCATTATAAATTAATAGCAACTGATTTGAGAATATTGCTGGTGGTGTTGTAAGGGTTTTACCCTTAAAAGCTATTCAGCTACATATAAACACATGGGTGCTGGCCAGGGTAATCCATCATAACTTAATTTAACAAATTGACTTTGGCATTAAGGCAATCCATCATAAATCAAATTTAACATAATGATCAATGTTAAGGCATGAAAGATCCTTTTCTTTCTGCTTGACATCAATTTTGAGCGATATTAAGAAAGCCAATTTTATAACATTGCCTCACCACACCAATTTCCAAATTTATGTCCTTGAATCCACTACCTGCTGACCCAGTATGGGGCAGCTGTGCTCCACCTGCTAGCGTTTACCGCCCAGCAGGCAAACACATGTGGACTGTCTCATTTATCCACAAAATACATCCAGCTGCTATGTCCCTCCAAGGGACCTAGCACTGCACCTCACACAAGTCCACCCAACCTGCTCCCACCCCCCAGCCTTACCCTGATCCAATACTTGCTTTTGCCTCCACATTGAGTATGGACGTCTCTTCCTGTACGCCAACAAAAAGATAATTGAGTTGTCAATGGCCGCCTATGCACCCGCAGGGTTTATTGACTTCCGCCCTTACAAGGGCTATTTTATTATTGTATTCCTCATTGAAGAGGACGCAGCTGCTACAGAAGCTACGCCATTAATATACAAAAACACCCCATTACCGCCACCCAAACACGCCTCCCAGATGATACCACATTTGTGGTAAGCTTTGCAAACCTCCCCTCACACCTTCCCTCTCAAGCACTTTATATGGAGTTAATGTTGAGGCTGTCCACTTAAAGCAAAAACCCTATCCCTAATTCATTGTACCAAGTGGTGCTGAACGCCTCACTGCACCTCTGACAATGACCACTACCCCCCACTAGCAGAACACGGCCCAGCACATCCCACTGCATGCCTATATCCCATATGCACCTGACCATTTCTCTTGGGCCTGCACCAACAACAGTTGCACAATTTCCCCCTCTACTATGAATTGGACCATATGAAAAAAGCATTTCAATATAATTCACACCCTGCGAACATGGGCAACTCACCCATGAGGCCACACCAACTGCGTTTGAGTGGGAATTTTGGTTGCCCCCACTCCCACAGGTCATGTACCCAAATCAGAAGCAAAATCTAACACCTCAAACCCTAGCTGGCCAATGCACACCCATGCCAACCAATTGGGCGCAGGCTTGGACCAATGTTCAATCCAGAAAACCTCCCGCCACAAAACCTACCCAACCAAAGTCACCTCCACCATATCTTCCTGAATCAACCAAAATCCTTGGAACTTATTGGAGGAATTGACTAAATCTGGTCATATTGTCTCACCACCAAGCTATCTAATTGATTTAGTACCTTATCTGATATCAAACTTTGATACCCCAACCCAACCAACCAATATGTCCCCAAACCCAAAGCATCTTTTTCCAAAGTGACCACCAGCTTGCTGAGGTCACGGTGGCCTCACCCAATAACCCCATTATTGAAAACTGTGTGCAAAATCTGTTGCATAATTTAAAAATGGGCTGAACCCCTCCTTGTTCCCCTCCAATTTTCTTTCTACCACAAAAGAGGAAATCCAATGCCTCTATGAAACTGCCACCAACAATTTCAAGCATATCGTTGAACTGGAAGAATTTTACCCATCCACATGCACCACAAGAGTCAATACTGTTAAATTAGAACAACTTTTTGACGCCCATATCCAGGATGAACACCATGTTGCCAAACTCATAGAGGCTTTGAGCCAGGCCCAAATTGTCAATCTTAACAACTATTTACTCCACCTTGACCCTCATCCGCAAATGCCCCAACTACCTTGCTCTTAGCATTGATCCACCTATACAATGCTGAGCCTGATGATGATCCACCCAATCCCCCTCCCCCTCCGCCATGATGGGATAAGTGGCTCGCCGCTATGCCGCCTGGTAAGTAATTTTCTCATTTAAATTTGTGTCCCGCTGCCCAAAAAGGGCAGTCAATTCATGTTTTATTTTTCGGTGGTTTAGTTTTGGAGTTTCAGTTTCATTATTGTCCATCCCATGGTCAGTTTGCCTTAGTTAAATAGATTGTTATTTAGGCATGAAGAATTGAAAACTTCATCTAAAATGAAAATTTAAATAAATAAAATATTAGAATGGTTGGTCAGACCAAATTGTAACATTTCCCCCCACTTGACCAAACATTTCAGCACTGAAATGAGTGGGGCTATATGGTAACTATAAAGATGAGGCTGCTAGGCCAAGCAACACATAAACATAAGCTATTATTTTGATGCTTCTGGATGTGCACCAGGTAAGGTTAGGCGTTTTATAAATATACCTTGATTTCTTCCTGGTGAGGATAAATAGCACTAGAGCAACAATGGGATCCTGCTTATAAAAGCGGATTGGCGGGGAGATATTAACATACAACCCTTCAGGAAGATGCAAAGTGATATTCATTCCAACAAGGGCCTGATGCTCTGGCTTAAATTTTACTTTTTTGTCCATTGAGGAGTAATTTCTGTTAAAATTTGAAATTTTCTACCACAAGTTAAAGTATATTGACAGTCATTTTGGTAGCTGATTGGAATAATTCCCTCCTTGGACTCAACATTCACAGTTAAGGAAGGTTGATAGGTGTAATCCATCTGAGGAGGCTCATTCTCCTTCAGTTCTGGCCGCTGTGAGGGCACAGTATTCACGTTGTTGCTAAGTATATGTAATCCTGACAAAAAATCTGTTACATCTTCATTCATTGTCAGTATTGCAACCTTGGTGGGTTTTACTGAATCATTGGTAACTGTGCCACCAGGTCATATTCATCTTCAGGGGACTCCTTAGTGTAACATAATGGAACCTGTTGTCCCCCCCACATCCAAAGTAATAGTTTTAAAGTTGGCTTTAAGCCCATATTTTCTTAAGAAAGTAGTACCAGTAGGTAGCTCAATATTGTCTTGAAGTAAAACGATGGCTGAAGCAGAAAACACTCCCATATTAAATTAAAGCGGTAAGGTGCTATATGCTCCTAGTGAAGTAGTGGCATTAAGACCCACGGTGCCATATGTTTTGATTTTTTCCGTCTTGGGTTTAGTCTCTAATTTCTTCATTGGCCCTGAAGAAACTATGCTGAAGGGAGTATCTGACATTTGCATCCCAGGCTTCAGAAAAAGAATTTTGTGGTTAAAAATCGGCCAAAAAGAGGAAATGTCAGACATCTATGAGTCCACAATAATGAGGAGATCAATTTTTATAATAGTAATATTATTTCACTAAAGACTTTGTTTGATTTTTAGTGGAACCCCACAAATTGGTGTAACACAATTTTGAATATTTCTTGAGCAATAAACACAAACTTGAGCAGTCAGATTACTCTGACCATGCGGTGGACCCTGGGGAATCCATTGGATGGTACTCCCCCAGCTACACCCTGGCCCATTAAAGCATCAACATGGTGACCACACCCTTTTATAGGATTGTTGGTGGTCCTCCAAGGTGCAAAAAATTTATCAAATGGGGATTGGCTTAGTTACATCAAATCATTACCTCATGGGTATTTCTTGGCCAATAATAATTCCATGTCATTGTTCAGCCAAAAAGAAGCGAGATTTCTGAGCTTTGATAGGCTATAATCCCATATTCCCTAATTTGGACTAGTCTAAGCTATTCCAAAAGACTCATTAAATTCTCTTGATTCTTGAGACAGTTTAAATATTTAAGGGTCTAATATTGAGAAGTTTTATTTTCTATCCCATTGTTGCTACTATTAAAATTAACTAAAAATTAGTGTTCATCCCCTAATTGTTAGAGTTTAGGCATAAATCAGCACCAGAGAGCTTTAATGACTCCTAAAATCCAACAGGGGACTCCACTATTACAATTTCTCAAACTGGTACATTAACATGCTAATATTAATATAATTACACTCATTGTGATTTTCTGGTCTGATGAGAGTGTATTTGTCAAGAGTATCTGCTTGACCTAATTACTTAATAAATCAGTGTCAGCTTTGGCTGTAAAGACATATCAACCTCAGTTGTTATTACTGTAGATGAAATTCAGCTGTTTAGGAAACGTTCTATCATGTTTAGATCATCAATTAGGATTTTTAAACTTTCAGTGGATTCATAATATAACTTTTCTACTCCACTAGGCTTTTCTCAAATCTTTGTTTATGGTTGAAGTCAATAATGAATACTTGACTCCTTCTTGTAGAGCTTGGTATTAGGAGTGCTGAAAGTAAGGTTGCAGAGCCTGAGATAATTTATTATTATGGAATTTGTTGTATTGGAATTTAAGATGGGTAACAGCTTGATAAAATACTTTATGAGGCTCACAGGTATGGTGGAGAACGATCTGAGCATCATTCTGGCTTAGAACCTTAGCCTCATATAATAATTTAGCCTTATATCAAAAGCAATCAGTAAAGGTCAACACCCTTTGCCAGGTTTGAAACTCACTTGCCAAAAACCGGTTTTCCAGTCTACCATCAGTTCTGACCTGCCAAACTAATCAATAATAAAGTTTTGGAGTTAAGATAAGACATGCCAACATCTGGTAATTTTGGCTGTACCAACTCTTGATTATTAGAATTATAAAATTCTTTAAGAATAGCTAGTTTAGTATGGACATTGGTGTTCCCCATCATCTTTTTAAATTTATGTACAATTGTATGAATATTAAATGCCTTTCAAATCTGGAAAGATGATGAGGTTGACTGATGAAGAAGACTCCATAGTAACTTGAGGGTCATAATTAATGGAAGTGATGGCTTCCATGGCAGTGCTGGTGGTAGCATCCAATAGTGGTACTGCAGTTAATATTTTATACCCAATAGCCACAATTTCCTTCATTGGATAATCAGATGAAAAAGTTGACAAATCAGCTTGGCAATTTACTGGTTTATGGTTATGTTTGGTATGCTTTAGATTGTATCAGAGTTGCTTCAATATGATAATAAAGTGTTACAATTCTTCCATAGATTTTTGTTTAACCCTCTCCTGCTTCTAGATAGACTTAACCACTCAAAAATTTAAATCCTTATTTACTGCCCCTGAGATTGGACAAGGAAGCGTAAAGTCTTTAACTCTTGATATACTTGACTATAATGGGAACTGCTTTCCCCACTATGTACCATGAAATAATGCTTTGAAGAATTAGCTATTATGCTAAAACTTGGCTGAGCCTCCTCATAGTCCAGTTTATCATAAGGAATGTACGTTGGGTCCCCTAACATTCATCAAATATGAAATTTTAGTGTTTTCTATAGCAGAAAAGATGGTATCAAAAGTG
>JAKSZP010008681.1:0-30290 GCA_022478985.1 Massospora cicadina | reverse complement strand
TTTCTCTCTTAAAATACTTAGGATGTCCTTGATAGGACTTCATTCCCTGATATTGCTTAACTTGACTCACACTCAGATCTCTGTATACGGTTTCTCTCTATGACACAAAGTTGGCAACAATCCCTGATTTGATTGAGCTTCTTCTCTGGATCCCCTCTCAGACCTTACTTTTTATCCTAAAGAGTCTCCCAAATTAGAGCACACAGCAATAATTTCCTTGAGAAAGAATAGAACTTGATATGTATTCTGTTAAAGTATACTAAGCTACTACTCTGGTAATTGATCTGATAATTAATTCTTTTTTCATTAGTGAATTCTTTAGAGAATATATAGTGGGGAATTTGGCGTCCAACCCACAGTTGGCACCCCCTCAATGAAACGGCAGCCATTGCCATTGAATTAACCATCATCTCAACAGCGATGATCTTCCCCATCCTGGATAGGATTCCATCATTGGATATCTTTGAGACCTAAAATGGAAATTGTCAGAAAACGTGTCCCTAACGTTTTCCTCATAATCCAAGCAACCCAACCATAATAGGCAAGTGACCTATTTAGGTAATGGGACTTGTTGCCCATTAAGGCAGGTCAAAATTAACTGATTGTTTTGCTTTTTGTAGGTGATATGACTCGCCTCGCAACTTGATCCTTAAATTCCCAATCATTCAGTGATGAAACCTGACTGATCCTAATTGGTACACCTGATAGTTAATCAACTATTAGATGCCCCTATTTCGTCAGCAACTCTGCCCAACAAGATCTTAAGCATTCATCTGGATTGATCCATGATGGATCTGACCTAGGCGAATAACCTAAAATCACCCAAACATTATTACCCTGAAATCAGGTCCAACCAATATCAAATTCACTTTACATTAGGAATTATCCCCTAGCGATCCCTGGTAATCTAGTTGACTGGAAATATGGGCAAAAATCCTAACACTTGTCAAGGAAACTTTAAAGATCCCCGTCATGTCAGTAATTTGAACAGGGCAATACATCTTTTCTATTAAAAAAGGGAATGGACCCCACAAACTACCATTAATAAAGATAGCAGACTTTAGACATACCCAATATTAACGCTGAGTGTCTGCTGCTCCCTTAAGTTAAGTTTAACCCCACCCCAAACTGGTGAAAATCCTGATTTAATATTATTTTTGATTTCATTAATGCCTAAATAGAAAAACTGAAAACGTGCGCAGAGAAATCTGAAAAAAAATTAGTGGATCAAGATTGAATCTCAATTAGGGCAAAACATCATTTTCAATCAGGAGGAAAATCCCGTATTTGACTAATTTAATCTTTGCACAAATGACACAAATTCCAAGGGTGAAGTTAGGATTCTATCACCTGTAAAGACTGGTGAAGAGCACCAGATCATATCCACAGAATACCTCCCACTTTTCCAAGGAACAGAAGACTAAACTGCAAATTTGTGCAAAGTTCTCAACATTCTTGAGAACATGCGCTCATTCAGTAATCACAAATGTTTTCCAGACCAACTTATCATTTTTCTGAAAAAGAATAAAAACCTGGCTTCTGCCAATAGTAGAGCGCTGATTTATTTTTTTATATAATTAATAAAATTTTAATTCCACTACAGAAAAACTTTTAGGTCTTATCAATTGTAAAAGATTCTGTCCTCTCTGAAGCAACTACTGCAACTGTGATGGTCAAAGTGCTTCCTGACTGCCACATAGCCCTAATCTCCCCTACGGCAGAGATTAGTGCTCATGATATCAATTTTAATAATAAAATTATAGGTCATGAGAGCAATGACCCTCAAAAATGGAATTCTGATGTATTATATGCTGACAAAATTAACCAAACTTGAGAGCAAAGGTGACAAGGCCCAACTTAAAAGGCAATCAGGCTAACCAAAGGATGCCAAATTGAAATATGATGAGCATTGGATTGTTGATGACAAAGAGAAATGGTGGCACAGTGAATCAGAGGTTGCAAACCTGAGTACACTGTGACAGGACAATGTTAATGACAAAAAGAAGTGGCCGCATAGTGAATAACAGCTGCCAACTTGAATCTGTCATGACAGGAGAATGTCAAGAGCCATAACAAAGTGCAGCTCAGCAAATCAGGAGCTTCCAACCTAAATTTCACCAAGAGTAATATTGATAATTGATGAAATGGTGGCTTAATGACCAAAGAAGCTTCCAGAAAAGATTTAATTAAAATTAGTCTAAAAGTTTGTGCTAAGTATGAGATGAAAACGCTGAGTTTTGATTTATTTAAAAGCATAAAATTAAATGTGGAAAAGTATATGTAACGTCAGAAGTATCAACAGATGGTCTAATATGGGCCCAGATGATAATATCAGAGGCAAAAAATTTGAGGCAAGCCTGCAGTTAGCCCACCACCTGCAGACTCCACAGGAACAAATTCTGCCTTATCCCCATTTCAAAAAATAAATTTTAATATTTAAGGTTCTTAAGGCAAATGCATCTATTTGATATAAGATAAAAACTTCAAAAATCAAAAAATTAAAAAATCTTAAAAATATTTATTGAGATTTTGAAAAGAAATCTAAATTTTGAATGGAGTATATACTATACCTTGGACTTTGACAGAGCTGTCTTCTCTCTGTACGCCCTCTCCAGTAACATACAGTACTTCTAAGCGTTAGCATCATCCTTACCATCTTCCAAGGATTCAACAACTGTTCATCAAGCCAATGAACTAAGGATTTAACCACTGCAGCGCTCTCAGCTTGAGGGCCCTTACCTGGGCCCTTACCTTGGCCTTCCTGCCATATTGTTTTGTGACTATGTGGAAAGATCCTGTTCATCACATTAGATGAATTTCATTGATTTTATCTCCCCTTTCTGGGATGGGATGAAGAAGCCTTACAAGTGAGCCCTACCCACTTGGTATGACCACATAACCACTCTCTGATGGTTATCTTTTCCAACCTATTATTGTAAAGAATGCTGCTCTCCTTTTCCCATCCTGAGGGAACCCCACTGCTTATTTCCAACACTTTGACACCGCATCTGAGTTATATAAGCATCAACCCTGGGAAAGTTGATTGTAATGCACAGAGATTTCTCCTGCATCAAATTTCAGGCCCATATCACCACGGCCTCTAGGGGACCATGGCGGCATCCTTCAGATTTCCCAGTTGGTAGCTGACATTTTAAAGAACCTTTCCATTTTGCTCACTGACCTCTTGGAGACATGGCTGGCTCTTCCAAGCTCACTGGTGGAATTCCTCCATCTGATCAAAAGAGCTGCCACCCCAAAATGACACTCAGCATGCCGCCTGTTCAGCGCTTTTGTCCCTCAGCCAAGGAAGAATGACTGTCATGTAGTACACCCAGCTGTTACACACTCTATCCAAAGCCATGAAAGCGACCTTTTTAAGATAGCATGGATGTTAGAATAGAACCTGCGTCCAGACATCCTAACTACTATGGCCGCCACACACCTGGGGCAAACTTGGAGGAGGAAGTCACAGTTGCCTCCCAGGCGGAAAGAAAGTTTACCCTGGCCCAATCCAGGACCCATGTTCCCAGGAACCACAGAAGATTTCGCTGATGACTAACAGAGTCAGAGCCTGTCTCCAACCACGCAGGACAACAGGAGCAGATAGTCACTAGTGAACATGTTTCACGCCCTGCAGCCCTGGTAAAAAAACTTCCAGAGGCTCAGACGCCCCTGCTTAGAATCTCCGCCTGACCCCCGCTCACATCACTTCACTCAATGAAGAAATTATTTCTTCTTATCTATATGTTCTGTTTACTCTAAAGCGTAAGAAGAAAGGGAAAAGAATCAAGACGGAGAAGTTGTGGGCACTAGTAACCAGGGTCAATGAAAACTACTTGTACTGGGATTTATCTATAAGACTGAAAGTACTAATGTGAGAAAAGGGTACTGTAACTCGTGCAGACACCACCAAGTCATTGGAATGCTAGGAAATTGAGCTGAGGATAAAGTTACACCAGGGACCCCACTGTTTCTGGGAAAGCTTCAGCGCCATCCAGAACCTGCCCCACCCCATCATTTTGGGTATGAGGTGGTGGCACAAGTACTCCCCGGTCTTCAACTTGGAGGAAGGCCAGGTTATGCTTCGACCAAAGGACCTAGAGCTGATGTTAGAATTCTAGGGGCTTAGCTGCTTGTTCACGAATATTAACCTCCAGTTTGATAACTGCACATGTTTGGTTTTGTGCACTCCTTACGTTATCCAATGATATATATGATAGATAATAGTATGAAGACCACTATCTGTAGTTGAATAGATCACTAGGGTTTGGTCCAACGCTAGACCAGTATTCCTACTTAAAAATACTCTAGATGTCATAAGCAAGGATTTATACCATTATCCGCCTAACTTGATCCACGCTCAGATCCTCATTTACAGCCTCTCTCTGGTGACACACAGTTGGCAGCAATTCCAGTCTCAGCTTAGCTTCTCTTTTTAGGATCCTCAATCCTTACTCTTTATCCTATTAGAAGAGTCTTTAATTAATTCACACAGAAATAATTACTATAAAGATGAATAGAACTAGTAAAGAATTCTGCTATTTTATATTTTACTAAGTATCGTTTTTTCTGCTAAATCATTATTTTTATTAAGTGAATTCTAAGGGGAATTTATAGAGGGAATTTGGCGCTCAACCCTTGGTTGGCGCCTCAGCGATGAAACAGCAGCCATTTCTATTGAATTACCCTTTGTCGTCTCATCAACAATGGTCTTCTCCATCCTGGTTAGGATTCCGTTATCAGACATACTCAAAACCAAAACAGAAAGAGTCAGAAAACGTGTCCCTAATGTTTTCTACTAAATTCTAACAAACCAACCATATTTGGCAAGCGACCTTCTTAGATAATGGGATTTGTTACCCATTAAGGCAGGTCATGAACTAACTGAGTAATTTGCTAGTTGCAGGTGGCATCACTCACCTCGCAACTTGCTCCTTAGATTCCAAATTGGTTGGTGATGGAACCTAACTGATCCCAATTATTACACCTGATAGTTAATAATTGATCAACTATCAGACGCCCCTTTTCATAAGCAACTCTTCTCTATGAGACTTTAAGCATTCACCAGATTGATCCCTGATGGATCTGAACCAGGCGAATTACCTAAAATCCCCCAAGCATTGTTAAATCAAAATTGGGGTCAACCAATATGTAATTAACTCACTATAGAGAATTATCCACTAGTAACCCATGGTAATCTAGACGGCTGGAAATTTGGGCAAAAATACCAACACATCCTCCCTCTTGCCTAGATTTCCGGCAAGAATAGGATCAGGACAGGAAAATACTGCTTTGGACACTAGGTCAATTACTTTTTTGGTTCAAGTGGAGTATGGTCAATAAGTACAAAATGCTGCTCAGGACAATCTTCAGCATGCAATTCTCTTCCTCTTCCTCATTGCTACCGCCTACTCAGAGCGCAGTCCCCACAACCTTCTGTTGTGTTGGGCTAATCAATTTACTTGTGATGATATTAATCCTGGGATCTCATTTTCCCCTGTCAGGGCATATGACCTGCTGTTATATTCAGAATTCTTGGTCCAAAGTCCTTGATTTCCTAATTTTCCTTTTCATTCTTGACAGGAGATTCTTGCAATTGATGTTTGTTTTGTGGCGCAATTATTAATGCTCATTTATATTCGCTCTTGTTATTTCCAATAATAACTTCTTGGCTCATATCATGCTTAATTCTTCTCTGTAGAGCTTATCTCATTAATTTTGAGGTTAATTTCTTGAAAATTAGAGCTAATTGATTTTAAAGTGCATAATGCTGACTATCATAAAAGTCTGACATCCCCCCTATTGACCAGCTTATATGTCAAATTCTGAGTCACAGTACCAACAACTGCTTGATAGAATGTCTGATAACGACCTTTGGTTCTTCCAACTGATGAGTCAATCTGTGTGACAGAACCCCTTCTATGATCCTTCTAGGACTCATACTCCTAGTCAAGTACCCATAGCCAGTCCTTCCATGGAATTAACAGAAATGGTATCCAACCCTGATGAACTAAGTTGGCTAACATCTCGAATGACTTGTGACCAATCCTCCCTCTGTCATTGATTCCCAAGTTAGACTTCAAAACTCTCTTGGATTCAGATCCATTTGTGGATACTCATATAATAATCGTTGAACCTTTAGAAGCAATGCCCTCTGCTCTCAATTGATCATTTTTTCTCTGGATTGGACTTACTTCTGAAGATCCTTTTCTGACTCGGCCTAAATTACAAAACAGATGTTCTGTCAACTGAACTGATCATCGGAAACTGTAAACATTCCAACCTCCCCTATACAGAACTAAGGACCCAAATAACCAAGGCTCTATTCATAGGTCTGAACCCCTCCAATCTCGAAAATATCCTAGATCAAGACGTTGCAGCCTATGCTACTTGTTTTGCCAGCCAAGTTCTTCAAAGTTGGGCCACAAAGCTTCCAGCATCTCCTGGCTTCCATCGCACATTTTACTTTCATTTCCAAGAAGATTTAAGTCATCAGCTTCAAGATGCCATTTGATCCCAGCATGACTATCTCATTTCTGGTGTGTTCCATCGGTACCTTCACCTTATGGCTTTGATTGGGGAAATTATTTGGCAACCCCCACCTAGTATCCCTTGCTTAATGACAGCCCATATGTCCAATGTTATTGAGAAAGCCCATCAGCAAGCGCTCAAGACCAATCTTCTAGCGCTGATGCCATATTAAAATTACTCTGGGCTATTTGCTGACTGCCTCTCCTTGTTCTGTTGCTTCCCTCCCCAATCCATAGTATCACGTTTGGCAAGCACTGACATTAACATCTCTCTTCCCCTAGTCACATTCTTACAGGAATCAGCCTCTGCTCAACGAACTTAGCTTCAAGTAGGTCTATCCCTTGCTAGCATCTGATCTCACATAGATTTTGACAGCTTGTTTACTCCTACTGCAATCCATCCTCCCTCCCCCAAGAGGCAACATAGATGGAATCATCCCAAGTTAAGGATATTAAATAAAAAATATATCTTTTTTTCTGTGCGTTTTTAATAGTTTTTCCCACTATATTTTTATCAATCTTTTATATTTTTTCTTCTTTTTTATATGGGACTTGACCTTCCCTCAGTTCAGCAGCCCATCTTTTTTATTTATTTCCCCAAAATGGTTCCTTAGTATACTTAGACCTACCAGTTTTCTATGGTTCAAAGGTTTATTATTTTAAGATTTAACCATGTAGTTTGGTTCAGCGGTCCTTTTTTCAGACTAAACCAAATCATCAGAACATAACCATTTTATTGGTTCAATGGCCCTTTTGTAACAATTTTTTAATTATTTTTCATTAATCCATTGCTTTAAATACTTAGCATGGACTCAATTCACTATTCTTCCATCCAAGAGGTTTTTGATGGAATAGGCGTCCGTTGCTGACTTGGCAATAATCTCAAATTGACCTGACCACAAAGCATTTAATTTGTTTCTTCTCCCAAAACCATGCATATTGCAATAGGCAACTCTTTTTCCTATTTGGTATTCTAATAAGGCCAGTCAATTCATATCATCCATCGTTTTTGCTCTGATCCTTTTCTATAAGGTTGTATCAAATGCTTGTAATTGCATTTCAATCAGGATATTTGACAACTGGGTCAGGTACTGCTTTGCACTCATCCTCAATGTTGGTTCCACCATCAAATATAAAACTGGCGGCAATGCGGCCTTCCTTCCATATAGCAACTCAAACGGCGTTTTTCCCATTGCTGTATGATAACTTATGTTGTATGCGAACATCTTTAAACTAAGGTACATTCCCCATGTGAAAGACTTCTTCATGTGACCAGCTTCCTCAGCGTTGTGGCCAGCGTTCCATTGACCTGTTCTACCAGTCCATTTGTCTCCAGCTGGTATGGTACAGACATGACTCCTCAAATCCCCATTATTTCATTTAATCTCAGGATCACATGAGACATGAAATTTGTTCCATTATTGCTCAAAAAGACCTGTGGGCATCCATGTCAATATACTCCTTGATCTATGATAAACCTTGCGGTGCTTGTAACATCTGCTTTCACCAGGGCCTTCGTCACGACCTTCCTGTCAGATGGTTGATCAAAACTATGACTTATCTGACTCCCCCAGTACTCATGGTTAATGGTCCCATAACGTCAATGGATACCATATGCCAGGCAAATTCAGGGAGGACCAGTCAGTATCCAGTCATGTTCTTGTGATGTTTGTGCAACTTAATCTCCACACAACAAGCCAGATAATTCGCTACATTGTAGTTGATGGACTCCCAGTAATAATACTGTTAAATGTGTTCAGTCATCTTCTATAGGCCTCCTTGCTTGAAAACCTAATGTGCATCTTGAACAATAGCCGCTTGTTCCAACAATTTTGGAAATAGTAATTGTTTCCTGCCAAGTGTCTTGAAAACTTGTCCACTATAGTCTCAGTGGTTTCCATCACTTTCAAAAGCACACCTTGGATTTCTCAAGGCTCGTTCCCAATTTCTCATCTGACTATTCTCTGGAATAGCTCATCCGCCTGATGGCATACCACGTGTACCATTGGTAACCTTAATAATCAATCCGCGTTCTGATGAATAGCTCCTGTTTTGTGGACTATCTCATAATCATAAGCCTGTGGCTTTAATGCCCATTGGGCCAGTCATCCTTCTGGTTCTCTTAAATTGTGTAGATAATGCAATGAGGAGTGGTCCGTCACCAATTTGAAGTGCACTCCATGAATATACACCCAAAACTGTTTACAGGTGTAAATGACTGCAAGGCATTCACGCTCAGTAATGGTGTAATTCCTCTCAGCTGCTGAGAGTGTCCAGCTCACATACACTACCGGATGTTTTTCCCCAAGTTCATCTACTTGGCTCAATATGGCGCCAATTGCCGTTAATGAAGCATCAGTTTTTATTATAAGTTCTCTATTGAAATCTGGATTTTTCAAAGTCGGAGAATCTATCAAATACTGTCATAATTCATCAAAAGAACTATGAGCCTCTTCACACCACATGAATCCTTTTTTATGATCCTTCGATAAATGGAAGAGGGGCTTATGATTCTTTTAAATTTATTGTGGGGAAGGCCGACCATGGGACGGACACTTCCGAATATGACTCAGGAAAGATAAACTTAGTACCAGGGGGGCACCCCAGAGAAGCGATGCTATCTCTTGTTGCCAGCGGGAATGCCACTTATGGGGAGGGGGAGGGAACGTGTGAAGGGGCCGTAGCCACTATTGAGCACGTGTGGAGGAAGGGGTCTGATTTGATGAACCATACTGGGAACCAGGAGGAGACCAGCTGTCAGTGATGCGGTGGGAGATATCCAAACATCCACACTTGAAAGTGGTCTACCACATTAGCCCGGAATCTGTGGACAGCTTCTGGGAGGGTGGGGATGGAGCCAGCGATGGCATCCAAGACAATCGTGTGGATAGTCCACATGGCGATTGCAACCACCAGAGCACGGAGGGAGGGTGGAAGGGTGGAGGCCATTGATGAAGCAAACATATCTCTTGACAGACTGAAGGGATGCGTTTGATCCTGGCCTAGCAGACGTTGGACTTCGCGTCATATCACTTTAGAGGTGGGGCACTTCTCCAGGCGGTGAAACAGCGTTCCATACTGGCCACACACGACACAGGATGAGTGTAAAGCGTTAGAGCGCTCAGCTGTACGATACACCCGCCTCAGGCAGCGCCACACATGGGAGCGAACTTGAGGCTGCAACAGAGGATGGTGTGCATATTTCCAGATAGTCTTTTGGGTCTCAATGGAATAGGGGATGTCCATCATGTCCAGGTAGTCCACCCTGGATAGGACATGGGGCCGAATGGGGATCACGCCATCATGGATGGGTAGCCGCTGTACCTCTTGTGTGAACTGAGGAGAGGGGCGTCCTCTTTGGGTTGTATGTCCACTAATAAAAATTCTCCACTCTGCGCTTCGCATGGAGAGTAGGATTCGTTTGTAGTGGGTTTTAGTCCCGTGAGGACCTGTGGCCGATGTGTGTGATGCGAGTTATTTCATCAGGGAGTGGGGGTTTGATGGATTGTTGAGGCCCAAGGCTCAGGAGAAGTTGGAGCGGGCCACATGGGACCAGTGTTGGGATGGGAGTGTAGGTGCGGTGATGGCCGCGATCCAGGTGCCCAGGATCTTGGCAGCATGGGCTTTGAAGTCAAGCAGGCCCATGCCACCTTGATGATGAGGGCCAAACATGACCTCTAGCCATACTGGTGGAGGGCGGCCTGACCAAAGCCATCCTTGCAGCAAAGCATACAAGGATTTGAAGAAGCTTGGGGAGAAGGGGATGGCGTGGGCTCTGAACCAGACTTTGGATATGAGCATAGACTTGGCAAGAACAACCCTGCCAGTGAGGGTAGTAGGGTGGGCTCTGAGAGAGGCGATTTACTTCGTCACGTTGTCCAGTATATGGCACTCCATTACTGCTGACGCATATCCGCCTGCCTCCATCCACACGCCCAGATGGCGCACCAGTCCTATGGTAGGACGTGGCACAAAGGGGAGCACCAGTGGAGCGGTGTGTGATGAGTTACTAAGGCGTGGACGTGGGCGAGCAGATGGGCTGGGTTGGGAACTACTTGCTGGGGCCCAGCAGTTCTGAAACCGACCAAGGAGGATGATTTCAGTTTTGGAGGCGTTCAGTGCCGCGTTGCTTACCCAGGAATATTCCTGGATGAGGGCTTCAAGCGCGCGTGCATCTTTGTTATTAGACACCCCCACCACGCAATCATCTGCAAATGCCATCATCTTGACTGGGGTTTGGCCTGGCACATGGACCCCAGTGAGGTGGGCATTAACATATCTCAGTAGTGGGTTAAGGCTGAAGTTGTATAAGAGTGGGCTGAGGGGGTCCCCTTGTCGCAGGCCCCTTTGAGGGTGGACTACTTCCGTTAGGAAGCCTGGGCCATGCACTGCCATTGTCGCAGATTCCGTGAGCAGCATCACCCAGTTTATGAAGCGGGGGGTAGGCGGAATTGATGGAGGCAGGCCCTTAGGTATTCCCAGTTTACTCTATCATAGGCCTTTTGTTGGTCCAAAAATACAAGTGCCCCAGAGGTTGTGGACTGACACACATTAGCCACAGAGTGCACGTTATCCCAAATCAACCTTCTGGGGATGAAACTGAATTGTTCTGGGGAGATGGTGGCAGATGCTACAGTCCCTAAACGGTTAGCCATGATTTTTGTTAAAATTTTGGTGTCTGTGTTTGTTGGGGAAATGGGGCGCCAGTTGGCTAAGTCAAGCTTATCCCCTTTCTTGAATAGTGTGACAGTAAAAGCCTCATGTCCTCCTGGTAGGAGGCGTGTTTCCAACAGGCTTTGGTTGAGTGAGGCTAGCAGCAATGGGGATATATATTTGAAATATTTTTTGTAGAACTCATATGGAATGCCATCTGGGCCTGGGCATTTTCAGTTTGGCGCACCGTGAATGGCTGTCCATAATTCGTTTGGAGTAATTAAATTCATTATTTCCAGGTATTGGAAAACAGTGTGGATATGAGCTCTGTCAAGAAATTCCGCCATTTTGGCTGGCTGAATTGGTTCAGCTTGGTATAACTCGGAGTAATATCTTTGTGTTTCAATTGCCACTTCGGCTGGTGTGTCCACAATGGAATTATCCGATCTTTGCACCTGTGTGCAGGCCACACTCTGGCATGGTGCGAAAATTTTTTTAAAGAAGTATGCGGTGCACTTGTCACCTTTAGTGATGCGTGTGGCCCTGTATTGGACACAAACCTGATGTTTGTGTTGCCTTTCAAGTGCGTTGAGGTGGGCGGCTGCCTCCGCCCACCTCCAGCCCCATGCAGGGCTTTATCCTGTGGCTGGAATATTGGACTCCAAGTGGGCTAATTCCGCCAGCGCGTGCGAGATAACCACCGATGTGGCTCGTGAGCATCTGGAGGAGAGATGGCAATAGTGGCGGATGGTGTCCTCTTTGACGGTTGCCCATGTGGAAATAGGGTCTTTGCAAAACAGTGCAACAAATGATTTCTTCAAAGTTGCCTCTTCCACCCATGTGGAAAATCCTGGCGATGCGAGCTCAGGGGGGCAGATTTTGCACCAATGTGGGGCCTTTGCAACTGTGATGGGTAAGTGGTATGTTATTGAGACCAGTCGGTGGTCAGAGAATTCCATTTTCGTTGTTTTGAAGTGAAAGATGTGGGGTTGGAATTTCGCCGGTGTTAGAATAAGGTCAATGTGGGTCATGGACCTTAATTGGCCATTATGGATGTGGGGACGCGTCATGTTTTTGAGCAGTGGGGCATGTCATGGCAGCGCATCCATTAACCCAAGGGTGGCTTTTAGAATGCATAGTTCTACATGACCCTGTGGGGCGTGGGGTGAGGGTGGCCACCGGTCTGTTGGTGAGGTTAGCCAACAGTTCATGTCACCAACTAGGAAGGAATTGGGGGGTAGTAGGAGGGATTTGACTGGCGAGAAAAATTCCCAACACTCGTGTGCACCATTTGGGGTGTAAATGTTGACAATTGTGTGTGCAACGTCAGCCCACGAGAAGGTGACAATGAGCACTCAGCCATTTAGGAATGTTTCTGAGGATGTGAATTTGAAAAAATCATTTTTCTGAATTAGCACCCCACAGTGCTTTGACCAAAAGGATAGGGATGGGGGGAGCATTGTTTTCCAAGCTTCCTCGGAACCTCGTGGACAGTGGGACTCCTGGATGGCCAGGATATCCACAGATAAATTGTTTTGTAAAAAACTCAGTTTCCTAGCCCGGGATGGGGAGGCCTTGAGTCCAGCGATATTTAGCATCCCTAGAGTGAAGGTTTCCCCCATCGCACCTTAAGTGTGAGGGGGTGGGCCCCCAGGCCCACCAGCCTCTTCAAGGTCCCCACGGGCTTTCACAGCAGTGCGGGTGTTAGCAGCAATGCTATTGGGGTTTTTGTTAATTTTTGTGGAAAGAGTCACATTGGCTTTGGCCTTTGCTTTTTGTTTTCCTGACGTCGGACGAATTTTTTGCGGTGCGGATAAGTTCAGTGCACCATCAAGCGGGGCAAAAAAAATTTTTCAGTTGGGATAGGTCCTAAGTCAGTTTTGACTGGAGCTTGGGTGCAGTGATTGGGTGAGATCGAATCTCCCATCAGATCATCAGATTGAGTGGCCCACTCAGTGTGGGCCTCCCAATCTGATTGGGTGATGGATTCCCAAGTCGCTTCCACCGCGAAGGTCTCCATGTCCTCCTGGTATTGTGAGTGTGGGATGGTGGTGGTGGCCTTGGCTGCTTCCTTGGCCGCAGCCCTATGGGCCTGCTTGGCCTTCTTCTGCTCCTGTGGGGAGATGGGCTTTACCAATAGGTAGCAGCCTTGTGTTCCCCACGGGAAAGCCTCCTTGGTGCTTACAGTTGGTTTGTAGTGCGCCTCTCCGCTGGCCATGGCCGCCAAGGGGTGCTCTTGGAATGTGACGCCCTCCTTGATGGGGCATGCGTGCGCCTTATGGCTGAACACATCACAGTGGGTGCAAATGGGGGGCACGCTGTCCACGGTTACCCAGAATGGGTGGTTGGTATGCCCTGCGATGTCAATAAAGGTGGAGTGTGGGATCTGGGTTAGGTCCTTCACGATCTCCTCAGTTGGGGTCAGAACTGCAATGGCTTTGCCGGTGCACAGGTGTGGCATCAGCATGAAACATTGCATTTTGAAAGATTGTATTTTGCCATATATGGTGAGACCATCTTTCAGGTGTTGCTCCAAAATGTCACATTTTACTGTAGTAGGCAAAAAGTCAAATGTGAGGAAAATTTGGTTTGATTTTGTCCATCTGATGCATTTGGTTTCGATGACCTGTTGCCCTTCAGGGGAGGTTGACCACTATGTGCACTGCTGCAGCCTCATCTGCTGCTATTTTTTTTTTAAAACCTAGGTCCAGCCAACCACGCGACATGGAGTGAGGTGCAACGTACACCGCGGTTGGGAAAATTTTGTGTACATCTTCACAAAATTTTTCCATAAGGCCGTTTTTTGGATGTCCAGATACACACAGACTCCTAATTCCACCGACAAAAGTGGCTGGGAGTGTGGCGTGTTGATGTACTGGTTGCATCGTGCTTGCCATGTGAGTATCTCTGGGGAAATTGTGACTGCCAGTTTTTTGAGATTTTTTTCTATTCCGCTGGATTCTCCGGGGCGTTTTTGAACGTTAGAGGCCACGGGCCTTCCGCCTGCTCCTCTTGCCTTGCTTGCTCAACTGCTCCCAGACATGGGCGCAGACTAATCTCCTCTGTGAGATTATCAAACTAGATTTAGTCTTGAATTAGATAGGTTGCAAAAGTGTTTGCAACGAGAAAGAAAAGTTTTTGGGGGCTTATGATTTTTGTAAAATCCTAAATGAATCTTCTATACTATCTGACCATTACAAAAAATAATTGTATATCTTGGACACTCTAAGGTACAGCCATTCACTCTTTGGCTTCAATTTTCTGGGCTTGCTGCTGCAGTCCACTAGAGTTGATTATGAATATAAAATATTCTAAATCTTTATTGAAGAAGTGTCACTTCTTTGGCTTGATCTTCAGGTTAGCCGCAGATAGTCGCTTGAAAACTTCCTCCAAGTGTTGTAAATGGTCAGTTAATGTCCTACTGAACACATTTATATCGTCAAAGTACACCAGGATGCATGACAACTTCAGGTCATTCAGTATGGCGTCCATGGCCCACTGGAATGTCGCAAAAGCATATCATAGACCCTGGGGCATCCTCATCAGTTGATACGACCCCTTGTACGGTGATAATTGTGCATTTCTCTTGATCTTCTATTGGAAAATAGATTTGCCAATGTCCATATATCAGATCTATTTCAGAGAATTACTTTGCTTCTCCTAATTGATCTAGCACATTGTCAATTCATGGTAGTGGATACAAATCCTTCTCATAATCTTATTCAGCTTCTAATAATCGATCACTACCTTATTAAAACCGTCCTTCTTCTTCACAATTTGGATAGAACTCACCCAGGGACTCAATGACGGAACTAGAAGTCTATGCTTCACTATTTTACTGATTTCTCCTCCACTACCAATTTGACTGCATTTGACTGTCAAATTGGTCTTATTCTTATCGAAAAATTTTTCTAGTATAAACTTTGTGGATTACATTCCTTGCACATCTCAAATCATGGTCATCCTGGAAAATACTTCCTGATATTTGTCAAATAGCTCAAGCACCTCCTCCTTCTATCTGTCCATCAGATCAGCAAGTTGCTCTCAATTGACCAATAAATTGATACTTTCAGTCACCCCTGCTGGTATCTAATTTCATTGAGGGTCCCAAAAAAGTGGAATTTACTCAATTCAGCCATCAGTTTTAGATGAACAAACATGATGATCAGATTCTTCTCAATTTTCATTGGCTTTTCACTCAAAATTGACAGAAGGACTCTAATTTCTCCATGGCCTGGCATAATTATTCCAGGAGCTAACCTAAGGTTATAATCTGGACTTCTTCCAGGGGCTTCTGACTTCTCCTACAGCAACTCAAATATCTCTAATGTCAACCCTATGTCGACTATTATCTGTTATCCTGGCATCATGGTTCTCAAACTCATAATCCTCAATGGAATTCCCCAATTTGAGGATTTCTGTTGGCATTTCTTGTCGCTTCCAGCCAACTAATTGGTAACAAATTGAGAAAATACCATCATTGTAGATCAGATTGATAAAGTTAATTCTCCTAGTCAGTGGAGCTTTCCCATCTTTCTGATAAACCAATTGTAACGTCTGACCCAATATTGTAAGGAGAGTGTCTATAACTCTCCCATTCCCAATGTGTAGTGCATGGCGCACAAGGCCCATGTCATGGAACTAGCCGTTAGTGCCAAAACCATTAGAGCACAGCAGAAGGTGCTGGAGCCATAACAGCTTAGGCATAGTAAAGCGAGATTTATGATAAAACGCCAGTAGAAGTGGCGCGGTGCACATATCAGAAAGGGTTAAGCGACCCAGGTTGGAGGGAACCTGGGCGAACAAATGGTGCATGAATGGAGAGCTTCAAAGTCCTTGAAATGGCAAGGGTAATGGAACGCGAGACCTCCTCAAAGAGGTTCATGCACAGGAGCGATTGGAAAATCATAAAATAATTTAATAATGTAAACGGGAAAGGTTTATTGCGGAAGTTGACCAACAAGGACTGTTGGTTGGGGAAAACATATTTAAACTTGACTGGGTAAATAGGGTTAATGCCGCAGTGGGCCCAAGCACTGACTTACCAATAAGATGACACTGCTGTCCAAATTGGTTGTATAGGCCAAAACTGACTCCACTCGAGTTATCAATTGAAGTTGAATATGGCCCAAGCGCGTTATTTTGAAAATGGAGCAGGTTTCAAAACCCCGCTTCTCAATAGCCCAAATCGAACCATCTGCATTCATTTGGTATATCATCCATTTTAACGCCTGGCTTGTCATCAGGGGCTGGGCGTCTGGTGCACCACTGGTCCCAACCTGGGCATATTTTGCCCAAACCCAGCATTGGTCTAGGGTGTTTCTCAGGTCATGAAGGGCCTGCAACTTCACCCTCTGGGCCTCCTGGCGCCCAGCCTTGTCTTTGGGGTTAACCCTCACTATTATGTCATGTTCACATGACATTACCCTCTCCTGCCAACAGGGCTTAACCCCCCTCCAGGGGCTTGCGCCAGGGAAAAGTTCTTGTGGGCAGGGGCCAACTTCATGGCAGTGACGGTTGGCTTTAGTTGGAACCCAGCAGCCTGGGGAAACGCTGGTGGAAGGCGTCAATCAGATCTTGGGCATGCACACAGTCACGCACCAGAACCCAACTGTTTTCTGCAGCGTCAAAGCCCTTCCAGGATACCAGGCACTCGAATCTTTGTTTAACATGGCGTGAGGCAACTATTTCTTCCACCTCCTACTATGGCGCCCCATCCACGAGATAGGCCTCAGGTGTCTCTGATGGAGGGCCCAAAAACAACGTCAGTTTGCTCTCATGAAACACCGAGAAGATCTGAAATGAGGGGGGAAGATCAAGCAGGTATGAAATATGGCCCACCTTTCTAACAACGCGGTAGGGGCCAATCCTCTTTGGTCTCAGCTTCTTACATGGCTTCTTGATTGGGATGTTACGAGCATCAAGCATCACGAGATCCACTTCATTGTATGTGGGACCCACTCAGCGCTTCCCATCAGTGTTCTCCTTGTATAACTGCATAGCCGCCTCCAAGCTTGTGGAAACCCCTGGTGGACCTTCCCAATGGTATTGGCAAATTCCACCACCGCTTCAACCTTTGACCCACATCTGGGCTCCATGTTAAAGGCGGGGTTAAAGCCATGGCTGGCAAAAATGGGGAACAGCCGATTGAAGAGTGCAAGGTATTGTTGTAGCTAAATTGGGCCATGGGAAGGTGAGAAGCCCAATCTGAATGATCTGCAGCGGTGTAACACCGCAGAAACTGTTCCAAGCACTGGTTCACTTGTTTAGTCTGCCCATCTGATTGGGGATGATAGGCAGATGAATGGCAAGGGCGAATATGAAGAGTCTTACACAACTCTTCCCAAAAGATGGAGGTGAATTGGGGTCCCCAGTCACTGATAATCTCTTGAGGAACCCCACGAAGCGAAAATACATGGGCGACGAAGAGCCTGGCCATTTCAGCAGCAGTTATAGTCGTTCTGCAAGGAATAAAGTAGGTGAACTTTGTAAAGCGGTCCACCACCACCATGATGGCATCATACCCATCCAAAACGGGTAACTCCACATTGAAATCAACTGAGAGGGAAGTCCAGGGCCCTTCAGCTTTCTGGACTGGTACCAACAACCCCGCAAAAGGTTGCCAATTGGGTTTCATTTGGTTGCAGACTACACATTCCTTTCAGTACCGCCCCCACCTGAGCAGGCAAGCCCTTCCAATTGTATGTGCGCCGGATTAACTCTAATGTCTTTGCTTTACCAGGATGTCCAATATAAGTCCATCTTGATGGTCCCAGATGATTTCCAGGCGAAGTGGTCCAGCAGGAACCCATAGGCGCCCCTGAAACCACACCATCTCATCCTTTACGTGATAGCCCCTGGATAGATCCTCTTGATTTGAAGCGCTCTTAGCAAGGACCATATCATATTTTCCTGACAGAGGCTGAAAGAGGACGACCTTTCTGAACATACTATATTACTCCGCGTCATCCAGAGGTGCAAGCGCTGGCCCGTTGGCCAGGGGGAGGAAAGCAGCGACATAACTTTATTTGGAGGGATCATAACCTGGGTGTTGTGCACCTCTGCCTTCATGGGGTCAGGGGCTAAAGCAGGGTTGCAGCTCAAAGCATCCGCCAAACCATTATCCTTGCCCTTGGTGAACTCATACGTGAATGCAAATTGGGCAAGGGTCTCATGCCAATGGGTCTGCCATGGGGTTAAGCTTGAGGCGCGCTGTAGTACAGCAAGGCACGGTGGTCTGTTTGTACGTGGAAAGGTTGGTTAGAGCCATGCAAGTGGTGACGCCAATATGTCAGCGCCTCCACCACTGCTAGTAAATCCTTGTCATAAACGGCGTAATTCAACTCTGGCAAAGACATTTTCCTAGAAAAATATCCCACTAGATGCTCTATCTCATCTTCGCCTACTTGAAACAAGGCGGCCACTATGGCAAAGTTGGAGGCATCAGTTGACACAATGAACTCCTTGGAAGGGTCAACATGGCGAAGAACAGTCGTGGACAATAAAGTGCACCTCACTGCTTGGAAAGCATCCTCCAAAGTGGGGGACCACTGAAGCACCTTGGCACCGCTAGCCTTGTATAGGGGAGACGCCACCTTAAACAGATTGGGAGTGAACTTCTTGAGGAATATGCACGTCCCCAAAAAGCTCCTTAATTCCTTAACTGAGGTGGGGGTAGGCCACTCACGAATCGCCTTATCCTTGTCTGGAGTTATCATGTGTCCTTGGTCAAACACAACCTTGCCCAGAAATGCGACCTGGGACTTAAAGAACTCACACTTTGAAATCTTCAACGTAAGGCTGGCTGCCTTTAACCGCTCCACCACCTGCCAAAGATGAACATCATGGGACTCCTAATTAGGGGAAACACCAGGATATCATCCATGTAGGCGACCGCGCATACCCCTAACAGGTCCCCCAACGCTGCATCAATGCGGCGTTGAAAGATAGCAGGGGCATTCTTAAGCCTAAAGGGCATGACTCAAAACTGGAAGATCCCTTTTGGGTACAGAATGCGATCAACTACTCTTGTCCCTTTTTAATCCGAATCTGATTGAACGCGTTGAGGCAATCCAACATGGGAAGACCTTCGCCTTCTCCACATAGAGTGCAATCTGCAAATCCAAAGGGATGGGATGGAGGTCTGGTACAGTAACGTTTTTAAGGTTACCATAATCTACACACGGGTGTAAGGTACCACCAGACTTCTCCATAAAGAGTAGGGGGAGCATACAGGGGAGGTACGCTGAAAAATCGCACCCTTGGCTAACTGTTCTTTTACCCACACATCCAACGCCTCCTCATCCCAGACAGTCAATAGGTAAATAGGGGAAGAGTATGCACCAGATCCACCGTGAGCTTAAAGTCACAATCAAACTTAGAGTGCTCAGGGAGTGCGCTAGCAGATGCTGCATCAAAAGAGGATTCCAAACCCTCCAAGCAAGAAGGGATATGAATTTCCACTGAGGGCTTCTGCATTGAGACAAGGTGACAAGGGATACGTTAGGGCCAATGGGGCAAGTTGCCTGGAGCGTTTTCTTCTGACAAAGGCACAAAAAATGTGCGCCCATTCTTCATGGTGAGAGACAAGGTATTTTCCTTCAGGTTAGTTCTTACGTCAAACTTACGCCACCACTCCACACCCAAAATGATAGGGAACAGGAGGTTTTTGATCGCACTGAAGTGATCAGACAAGTGGTACTTGCCAACCTGCTAATCCACTACTTTAATGATCTTCAGAGTGGGAATACCTTGGGACGCCCCTCCTCTAACCACATCTCCTGGCAAGTAACTCAGCCTAAGGTAGTCAGCTAAGTACTGGTCCATATAGCTTCCAGAAGCGCCAGTATCCACCAAAATAGTAGTGGTGAGCTTCCCTAAAGGCGAGGAGAGGGTGGCAGTCAATAGAAAATACCTGTAATGGTCTTTATTTATTGAAGATAATGACAACACTTCACCAAAATTCTCATCATCTGGATCAAGCCTGCACACAGAATTGGTTTTGGAATCAAAAAAGGGGTGGTATATTTGTCAACTCATAATACTGAGGCCGCATACCCCACCATGCCTTCTGCAGGTGCATATACTTGATTATATCTTAAATGAAGTTCCTTCTCCACCTCCTGAGTGCGCCAGATCATGGTAGAGGTCAACCGTGGGTTCTTAGGGGTAATTTGATACACCGGAATAGAGTCCTCATCCAAGCCATATGAAAAAATACAAGGTTCAGAGATAGAGTCCAGGGTTCCACTATAAAACGCGTTTTTAGACGCGAACAACCCTATCCCTGAAACCATGATGGTATGCCCAATGTTATCCAAAGCCAACACCACGAGGCTCATCTGCGCCAATTCTGCTGGCATCGTCTGAACGCGCTGGCAAGGGAAAATTGATTATCAGAATGATATTTAATAAATTTGGCAGAAAGTCAGGGAATCCTTACTTTTAGACATTGAAACATCCGAATCCACTGGGTACAAACATGAAGGGCGGATACTCTCCAGTTGGAGGAAACTAAAATAACGCTGAGTTGCTCCAACCTTCAGTAAAAAGAGGAAACAGTGGTGCGGCTAATGACAGCCAGGGTCCACAGCTGACTGCCACTGTTTCCACTTCAGAAAGGTTCCGCACAGAATAAGCTCATGCACATAAAGTAAAATGGTTGGTCAACTAATGAGAGTGTCTATAACTCTCCCATTCCCCATGTGGTAGTGCATGGCGCACAAGGCCCACTTCAGGAAACTAGCCGTTAGTGCCAAAACTATTAGATCCCAGCAGAAGGTGCTGGAGCCATAACAGTTTAGGTATAGTAAAGCAAGATTTATGTTAAAAATGCCAGTAGAAGTGGCGCGGTGCACATATCAGAAAGGGTTAAGCGAACCAGGTTGGAGGGAACCTGGGCGAACAAATGGTGCACGAATGGAGAGCTGCAAAGTCCTTGAAATGGCAAGGGTAATGGAACGTGAGACCTCCTCAAAGAGGTTCGTGCACAGGAGCGATCAGAAAATCATAAAGTGATAAAATAATGTAAATGGGAAAGGTTTATTGCGGAAGTTAACCAACAAGGACTGTTGGTCAGGGAAAACATATTTAAATTCAACTGGGGAAATAGGGTTAATGCCGCAGTGGGCCCAAGCACTGACTCACCAGTAAGGTGACACTGCTGTCCAAATTGGTTGAATAGGCCAAAACCAACTTCACTCGATTTATCAATTAAAATTGAATCCAGCCCAAGCACGTTATTTCGAAAATAGAACAGGTTTTGAAACCCTGCTCCTCAATAAACTGAATTGAACCATCTGCGTTCATTTGGTATATCATCCATTTTAACGCCTGGCTTGTCATCAGGGGCTGGGCGTTTGGTGCACCACTGGTCTCAACCTGGGCATATTTTGCCCAAACTCAGCATTGGTCCAGGGTGTTTCTCAGGTCAGGAAGGGCCTGCAACTTCACCCTCTGGGCCTCCTGGCGCCCAGCCTTGTCTTTGGGGTTGACCCCCACTATTATGTCATGTTCACATGACAAATATGGCCAACGTATTATCCTCAAAATTACATTTAACTCCTTATTTTTGTAAAATCTCCAACCCAATCAAAATATCATAGTTTGGTTGACCAAAACTATTGCTGAGGCGGATACCACTAAGGATCCAAATCTAAGTGGTAGAGTGCTATATGCTCCATAATAGATGGTGGTATTCGCCCTGGCTGTCCCATATTCTTTCTTATGTTCTAAATCAGATGAGATCCTCATCTTTTTCACCAGCATTGTTGAGATAATATTGATAGGCGCTCTGCTGTCAACTATTGCCCACACCCATAATTGATTAACCATTATATATATATATGTACACTCAGAATATTGTAAAATCATATTTACTGAGTGTTTAGTGGAATTGTTTGCTAAATAAAGGGTGTGAATTATCTGCGCTGATAGATCAGGAAACAATTCCTTGATTGCGCTAAGGGGGACAGACAGGCTAGCCTCATCTAATTTGACTTTGGTCAATTCTTCCAGACTCTCTGCAGCTTGAATCTTGTCTGCCAGTTGTTTCACATATGGCTGAGCATTTTCCTTAATTATTTTGGGTCAATCCCCTTCACTACAGATCTGGTTACTGATTTAAATCCAAATTGACCACTTGATATAGCTGATCCTGTGCATCATCATTGATGAACATATCACTAATATCGATTTCTTCATGTATTATATTAGGGGGAACGGGTTTATCCACAGCTCTAGACTGTTCCCTGTCTAGGCCGTGGGCCCTTTTCCTGACTTCTGTGTAGGTTTAGACTCTTTTGCTTGGACCACATTGATCTGTTCCTTAGACTTCTTGCAGTGAACAGCAAAGTGTCCTTTTCCTCCACACTGGTAACAGCCTTTTTCTTTCTTTTTGATTTACTTGAAGTCCTCAGGCTTATCTTCTGGCACCGTTTGAGTATTGGACTCCTTAGCGCCCTCGATCCCATTCATAGGATTCAAATTTTTTACTGTATTTGGTTTAGAAACTTCTATTCAGAGCATCAAAGGTAGCTCCTAATATTTTCAAGTAATCCACCATCTGCGAGGTGGTATCTATGTTGCAAACATGGAAGACATCATTCAATGTAAATTGCAATAGGGCTGAAGGGATGCTTTCAGTGCAATCCGTGCATCAAAATCATCCAGCACTTTTGCCCCAACCAAAATCTGTGATTTTTGGTAGAAATGATCGGCAAATCTTGCTAAGGATTTATCCTTTTGAAATTTAATTCCATTAATTCTTGCTTACACTTTGACATACATGTGGGACATCCATACTAAATCATAATGGCCGCCTTGGCTTCTGAGTATGACCAGATGTCCCCCTCTAGATGGTGCAACATTAGGCTCTAACAATTGGTATCCAAGCAATTCAACACTGTCAAAGCCTTTTGACAATCGCTGTAAACAAACAATGTCATGTCAAATAATTAAAAATGCAGGGGCGTTATCCAAATGGAAAGTAGGTAATTTCAGCATAGCTTTAAATTCCTCCAAAGTTTCTCTAGCCACCACTCTTGTTCATGTAATTGATTAACTTAAGGAGTAATTTTGGAGTCATCTATAAAAAGACTGTGAATTCAGGTGGAAAATTTTAATTTATTCGCCTTCCCAACTGGAGTTTGTGAAGTTTTTTCTTCAGCGTCAGTCGCCACATAGGGCTCACATTCACATTTGTGAGTCTTCAACTACTCAACTTGCTTAATCAGCCACTCTATATCTGTTTTGAATGCCCCTAATTGAACGTGATCTGCTTCACGTTTTTTTTAATAATAATACTTCTCAAACTAAATCTCCTTCCTTTTTCTTTATTGACGTTATTTTTCCTAGTAACTCATTGCCAAAACTAGTTACATTTTTGACTCCTTCATTAATCTAGGTAACTCTCTACTCCAAGGCAGCAAATTCTTTTTGTCCGCAGAATATAAGGCGTCCTTGTTGATGGTTGCCAACTCCATTCAGAGTATCTTAACTCATCCTTATATGACATATTGTCTTAGTGTAACCTACTCAACTACAACCCCTTTAGTGAACACAAATTTTTGAAATTTTAGGGGCTTCAATGCTTTTTGACAGATTACAACTATTAAATTGATAACTTCATAGGTTCAGTTTGTGCAATTCTTACGTTGTCTGATGATATATGATATACAACTTTAATAGTATGAAGTCATTACATGTAGTTTAATAGATCACTAGTGTTTGGTCTAACGCTTGACCAGTATTCCTCCTCAAAATATTCTAGATGTCCTCTGTAGGAATTTATTCCCTTATCCGCTTAACTTGATTCACGCTCAGATCCTTAGTTTATGGCCTTTTCTCTGATGACACAAAATTTGGCAGCAATTCCCATCTCAGCTCATCTCTTCTCAGGATCCTCAACCCTTAATTTTTACCTTCTAAAGAGTCTCCAATTAAAGCACACAGCAATAATTTCCTTGAAGATGAATAGAACTAATAATGATAATAATTTCTGCTTATTAACTTATTTATTATGTGAATTCTCAGGGGAATTTATAGATGAATTTGGCGCCCAACCCTCAGTTAATGCCTCAGTAATAAAATGGAAGCCGTTGCATTTAATTATCCTTTATCATCTCATCAGCAAGGGTCTTCCCCATCCCAGTTAGGATTCCGTCATCAGACATCCTTGAGACCAAAATGGAAAGATATAAAAAACGTGTCCCTAACGTTTTCTACTTGATCCCAGCAAACAAACTATATCTGGCGAGCGATCTGATTAGGTAATGGGACTTGTTACCCATTAAAGCATGTCATTAACCAACTGATAGATTTTGTAATTGCATGTGGCATGACTCGCCTCACAACGCTCCTTAAATTTATAATTGGTCAGTGATGGAACCTGACCAATCCCTATCGTTACACCATATAGTTAAAGGTGATCAACTATCAGATGCCCCCATTTCATCGGCAACTCTGCCCAATGAGATCTTAAGCATCCACCTGGATTGATTCCTGATGGATACAAACCAGGCGAATTACCTAAAATCTCACGAGCACTATTAACCCAAAATTGTGGTCAACCAATATCTAATTCATTTGCTATAGGGAATTATCCCCTAGTAACCCATGGTAATCTAGACGGCTGGAAATGTGGGCAAAAATCCCAACACATGGGTGAGTAGCTCACACCAGAGCCCAAGTAGGCACGTTGGTTGGGTCATGTAGTGGCCTGAAAGAAGTTCAGGGTGGTAGTGATGACTGTGCTGACCTGTTCTTACGGGTTTCTACCACTCCCTCAGGGGAGATTATGGCAGTATGGGAGGATACGAGTTGGGCATGGTGCCTGTCAATTGGTCTCTTCAAGAGCTGGAGTTGCATGGGTGCGGACCCCAGGACAAGGGAGGGGCAATCCTGGTTGACTGCACTTTGGTGCACCTGCCTACTATAAATGCCAAGGTTTGCTGAGTTGTCCTGAAGCTTAGCTAGCTGCCAGTTCAGTTTTCATGAGCCAGCTAATGGCAAAATAGATCATGTAATAAAGTGATAGCAGATTCAAAGGACCCCAAGGCTTCCTGGACAAAAAGGGGACGGAGAGCATAACTCCACTAAAAAGCAGATGACAAGGGGGAGGGATTCAGCTTCTCCCCCTCAGGGGCCTTAAACCTGGGGGTCATCATGTCTTGTCCCCCGCAAGGGGGATGAGAGGCATATCACCTGTCCTGGATGGTGCAGACAAGCTGCTCAGTACTTAAACAAAGCGGTAATATGTCAGTTTAGGGGGTAGCGTGAGCTACTCCCAATTGCAGTTAGGACCACATTTTTAAGTGGTGCTTAGATTTGCGCAGCCCTAGTGTGGTGGGGGGAAGTACCACAGGTCTTCATCCTGCAATAGTTGCCTGCATTAGGAGCCTCTTGGGGCTTTTAGAACTCAAAGATATCAACGACTTACAAAGTTAGTTGGACATTTTTACCATCATTTATCTCCAAGCGATGGCAGTTAATCTTCAGGTGAAAACGCACCCCCAGTGTCAATTCACATAGTTCAACCATTAACCCTTTCAATGGCACATTTAAACCGTCTCTCAAAGAGAGATATGTCCCAGGTGAGGGAGTATCTTCTCTTTCCTATTTTGTTATGGTAGTGCCATTTAGGAAGCTACTAACACCCAATGGTTCAAACACCTAACCAACTATATTAGTTGCGAGCTCAAGACATTATGGTACCTCATCTAATGCATTTTTAAGCTTGGGATGACGCCAAGACTTCTTTAGGAATTTGGGATCAACTTAACTTTATTTAATCAAAAGCAATCTTTTATGGGCAGAAGCCTTAATTGGGGAAAAACTTTCACTGAGTTCACTCACAATTTTTACCTTGAGGCTCAAACGTTGGTTGCCAGAAAATGTCTTACTTTAGATGACGCTATCAATGCTTCCTTTCTGGCGTTTAAAAAATATGCCTAACATTCTACTTTATCTTAAAGCGATGAAGTCTAACTGGACGTCTCTCCTTCATATCAAAGAAGCCATTTTGGAGATTCTGGACAATCTAAATAAACCTGATGGGATTTTGCTTTAATAATAAAGCCTCAGCCCAAAGTGCTAGCAGTTACACCCCCAAGTCATCTACCCCCAGATTATCCTGCACTTTTTTTAAGAGAAACAACCTATAATGTAGACAATTGCCACATATTCTACGTAGGCCGACAAAAGATCAGTCAGTATAGGGCAGGAGACTCCCTATGCTGATGACAATCAAGTGCCTCAAGACCCTTGTAATAGCTCTAAACCTATGCCCAGCACCTCAAGATGCTTTGTAATAGCGGTACCTGCAGAAGTTGATGTACACCTTCCTATCCAAGGGAATAAAGATCTCAAGCTTTCTTAATTTTAGGTTGGTTATTTACCCAAACAAAGTTTGGCGGTTAGATACTCTATGGAAAGCCAAGCATTGGCAGATAAAGCTTTCAAATGCATTGAACAGCTCCGAGCTTGACTGTGGCAGAATCCTCTGCTTGCTTCGCTACAAGTCCCTATTGACAGTTTACTAGCTGTTAATCCCCAGTTTGAATCTTTAGTGGTTCAAGTAGAGGTAGTAGTACATAAGGTTGAAGTCCAGGCAATAATTGACACCAGCTCCATGGTTAACATTATTTTCTCCTGACTTATCCAGAAGATAAAAATGGCTCTGGATATGGTTCATGAAGCTGAATATGAGATGGCCGGTAATGAGTCAATTAAGGCTATAAGAGCATATTCTTTTGTACCCCTCCGATTTGGGAAACTTTTGATTACTGACCCCAACATTGTGTTAAAAAGATACTTACGAGCTGCTTTTTGGGGTCCAACTGAAGCGGGAGTTAAACTGCATCATCAACCACGAAGAAAAATACCTGTCCCTACTAGGGTATCAGATCTCATTAATACCAACCTCCATATTGAAAGTAAAGGAGCCCTAAAGAAACATACATGCCTCCTCAAATATCTGTCCTTATTTGTAAAGTTGATTATCAGGTCTTAGGAGGAAAAACTAAGTTACCCCTGAGGCGGTAGATGCCAAAGATGAGATTCCTCTGTATGCCCCATCTGATTACAATACCCTCTGGCTCCCAAGACATTGTAGATATGGGGATCAAGATTTTCACCCCTCCTAATCAAGCTTTGGAGCTAAGTGGACATCCAAACCCTTCTACCAAAGAAGCGTTGACCTGTCCTGGAACTTGGATCCTGCTTATGGGAGATCTATATATATTTTATTCGAGAACCTAACGTATCAAACCCTCCAAGTTCCTTGGTATGCCCCTATCACTTACATAAAACTATGCCCCATTGAGTATAGTGCTGACGTGAGTTGTTTTGGATCTCTACAAGATTTAGGATTTGATCCCCTACCCACCATAACTCTGGTTAAAAGTAGAATTGGAGACAATCTCACCCCTAATGAACTACAGAACGTTGAAGACCTCCTTAGGGATTATTGTGATACTTTTCCTTGGGACAAAGTGAATATGTAAAAAATCCTAGGGTAATCCACCAAATTGAGACCAAAGATCACCCTCCATATAAACCTTAACAATGCAAGAAAACCTAAAGTGGTGGAAGCTCAAGTGGCCTTGGAGTTACAGTAATTGTTGGAGGCTGGGCTACTTGTGCCTTATAAAAGCTCATGGGCTTCCTTACTTTTGTTAATTCAGAAGAAGGCTGGTAGCCACCATGTTGTCATGGATTTACTGCCACCTCAATTCAATCACCATAAAAGATAGCTATCCTTTGCTGTGTATAGATGATTCATTATGCTTGATGACAGGTTCCCACTGATTGATGTGATATAAGTTCTATGGCTTGGGGAGGCATATTCAAGTATAAGGTCATAGCGTGATGAGCTTTTTTAGTATGAGTGTGTATTGTTTTTTGAATAGGTTGGACAATAAAATCAGCTAAAATTTAAAATGAATTATTGTAAATGGCGATCAGTAATTTAATTATATATATATTATTTAGATCAACTTGATCTAAAATGTATTATTGTAGATGGTGATCAATAATTTTATTATAGATTGACCAATTCAATAAAACGATAAATATTATATATATTGACATGATATATGTCCTATGGATGTGGTATGTTCAAAATCCAGGCAAATACAAGATTATAATTTTATGAGTTTAAATCATTAGAAATGGCTATCATTTTAGTATAATGTTACCAATAAAATCAATCAGATCATTGAAATGAATTAGTGTAGATGGCCATCAGTAAATCTAGCTAGATTTACACATAAAATCAACCAAATAAATTAACGAGGTAAAATAGATAGATATCTAAAAGTTTACCATATAATTAACTGATAAAATCAACTAGATAATAAAACTAAATATGTTAAAAACTGCCAACCTTATACTGAAACATTGGACTAATCAAGTTAACTGAATAATTATATACTACTTTTCATAAGATAATTGTGTCAAATTTGTTTGAGATTGGTAATTAGTCTAGGAGTAGAGTTTGAAATAAACAAGTACTTATAATAATTTTTTATAAGATGATTTCCTAAATTACCACATCTAAAATGCTACTTAATTTAATCTAAATTAAAAAATATATCTGACAGCTACTTGCCTGCTGCCATACACAGTTTTAGTTAGGCTAATCCGACCATTACTTAAGTAATCTTACCCATCTCAGGTATCACTCTTTTAAAAAGTTAAATGACAAAACATATTGATAGTATCCTATCATAACAGTAGATAAATTAATAAGAAAGTTTTTAACAACCTTCAGCCATAAGCCATATATCATGCACTTGAGTTTTTTACCATAAGGTAAACTTGAATCTTTTTTTAGCCATAGATCTTGCCAGCGGGTACTGGAAAATTGATTTGTCATTGGAGGATCGTGAAATATGTGCCCTCATTTCAAGTGCAGGATATTAAGCCCACTTAAATGCTGCAGGGGTTATGTAACGCCCCTGCTACCTTCCAACGCGCCATGGACTGACTTTTAGGTAATTTGAAACGTTTGTGAGTGCTAGTTCATCTTGACCATATTGCCATTTTTGAGAACTTTTACTGAGCACATAGATCAACTTTGGCAAGTTTTCCAGAAGTTAAGGTATGTCTCGTTAAAAATAAAGCCATTAAAATTCTCCTTCTTTCAGAGCGAAATGGATTTTTTGGACCATATGGTAGGTAAATCCAGAATATCCCCAATGGACAATAAGGTTATGGCCATTTCTAAGATGTACTCCCTAAATCCCTATGAGACGTACATGTTTTTTTGAGTATGGTGGGATATTATCGCCAGCTTATACCCCATTTTGCTGACACCTCTGAGCCTCTAGTATATTTATTGAAGAGGGACAAACCCTTCCAATGGAAACAAGAGCAACAGCAGGACTTTGACCTATTACGCTCAGCTCTCTCACATTCACCAGTACTTATACATCTCAACTTTGATGAACCCTTTCTCGTCTTTACTGATGCTAGTGGTATAGCCATTGGAGCCATACTATCGTAACATAATGAAAACTTGGTAGACCATCCTATCACTTACTATAGCAAAACCCTAACCAGAGCTGAACGTAACTATAGCATTACAGAGCGCAAATGCTTGGCGGTCCTGCTGGCTAATAAGCATTTACAACCCTACTTATACAGGATCCAATTTTACATTAATTACCAGTCATGATTCCTAGCAATGGCTACAGCAAATGAGGGATCCAGATGGGAGGCTATCCCAATGGGCGTTAAAACTTTAAAATTACGACTTTTCCATAATTTATTGATCAGGGCCCATCTACCAAAATGCAAATTGCTTATCCAGGCTCCCATATCAACTCTAACCAACCCTGAGGAGAATTGAATCTATGACCTTTAACCCAATCACACTAATGGAAAGATGAATCCCAACTTTTTTAAAATGTATTAAAAAAGTCAGTGAATCTCCAAGTTAAAAATGGTAAACTGTACAAACTTGTATATCAAAAATGGTTTCCCTATATTTATCCCTCAGCTCGTATTGACATCTATTAGAGGGACATTGGCCAGTGGCCATGAGGGAATTCAGAAAAAATACCAGTGGCTCAAGACTTAAAGTTATTGGGAAGGAATGCTTGTTTT
>JAKSZP010008680.1:0-30383 GCA_022478985.1 Massospora cicadina | reverse complement strand
TAGTTTGTTACCTATCAAGAAGTTAAGAAAATTGTTCTGTGCTTGTTTGGCAGAACTGCAAAGATGGTGCAGCGGAAGGCTGAGTTCTTAACCATCAAATTTCAGCGTAATGAAACCCTCACCGCATTTGCTGATTGATTTATGGTGGAAGCCCATGTGTTAATTGAGGTAAGGGTTCTAGCTAAAGCTTTTGTGTACATTTCAATGGCTTCCGCGGTTTATCCATACCAGGAGCTTTACAATGTCTTGGCTTCATATTTAGAGGACGATGTACCCTTGCTTAAAATCGTTTAGATTGTACGTCATCTATACACTACCTTTCCTCTGCCCAATATAGAGTGGAAACCTAACATCACCGCTGCCAGACTTTCTTATTTAGGGGAATTATCCCGCCATGTTCAGCACCCGTTTAGTAACCTCCAGACTTATTATCACCACGCACCTCGTTCCCAACTGAGTTGCCATAAGCAAACTATCAGGCAAGGCCTTTTTACACCGCCAAACCCCAGTCCAAATTTTGGTGTGGCTCATCTTACAAAAATCAAGGATGCAGGTCATATGGTGTCAATTGTTCTTAGTGCGGTTGCTCTGGGCACCTGGAAAGAGATTTTCTCAATGATCAAGGTCCAATACCTGATGCAGGATCAGTACCATCAGGTAAAAGTCAGAGCCAAGTAGAGATGGGACTCTCTACCTCCACTATCCTGACCCAAAACGTCCCACCTGCACCTATCTCCATACATTCAGAGGAAGTTTCTCGGTATAGCAACGCGTTCCTATATCAGCAGCCAGTAGGAGGGGTGAATTTACTGCACAAGCGCAATTCAAGGACATGGAGGAAGAAGGACTCCAAGAGCAACCAAAGCCTTATGCCTGTCAAATGTTTGACCAACTTTCTACAGATGAACTTGATCCTTCCGCTGATTCGCCTCTCTTAAAAGGGGTAAACGCTACCCTCCCTGTGGACGCTATTGTTAATGGGTACCATAGCGTCCACAGGGAGGGTACTATAAGCTTTCTAGAGAAATAGGGCTCGTTAGATGTCCACGTTGAAAAAAACCAGAATTCATCCTACTCTAAGTTACATACTGTGACATTGTTGTAGCAAAAGCATGAGTCAGTGTGTAATGGTCAAGGCGTTGCCTGACCATCACACTGCCCTAGTCTTTCCTAGGGCGATAGTCGAGGCCAGGGGAGAGGGGCTCAACCGCACCAATTTTTGTAAATGGCAATCTGATGAATCAGATGCCTTAAAATTGAAATTAAAAACAAATTGAAAGGCTGACGGGGAAGAGAAGCCACGGAAATGGCGCTTTGGCCAACCAGATGCTGCCAAATCCAATATCAATAAATGTGGCGTTGAGGGTTCAGACCCTCGGACATGAATTTCTGGCCAATCAGGTGTGGCCAAACCCATCATTCATGGGAGTATCGACAAGGATGAAAATCCTACCAAATGGTGCTCTGGCCAACCAGATGTCTATGAACAAAATATTCCCAAAAGAGGCAACAAACCAATATTGGGGAATATGGGCGAAGAGAACAGCCCAGGCTTTGAGAGTAAATCAAAGCCAAATAATAAATGCAGAAAAGTTTTTGCAACCCTGAGGGTACCCAGCCTGAGTTTGAGAATGGGCCTCGACGACAGAATCGAGGGTCTAGATTCTCAAATAGGGCCCTCCACTGGGAAGATGCCCGCGGACTCCGCGGGGAACAGGACCCACTCTTCCCCACTAAGCTCAGTATAAATCTGAGCAGGCGAAACTGTGTGAAGCAGTTTCACCTTCTATAAATATAATAAATACTTAATAAATTCAAAAAAAAGTTTTTGCATTTGAAAATCAGTTTATTAAGATAAAGCCCAGAAACCCCACATGGACAGCAGCTCAGACTTTGACAAGGCCATCCAGTCCTTGTACGCCCTCTTGGGGGGTCAGGCCCTCCTTCTGAGCGCCAGCATTCTCTTGACTGTAGCCCAAAAGTTTCGTAGTAAAGTGGTTTCCACACAGTCGGATTAGGGATATCTCCACAGCAGGGCTATCCTACCTGTGGGCACTCACTTGGGCACTCTTGCCTAACTGCTTTGTAGCAGTTTTCAGAGACCCCATCCGTCACATTAGACGAAACTCATTTAACTTGATGTCTTTATTCCTGGACATGGTGGACAAGCCGTCAGGAAGCGCCCTGGCTGCGTGGTATGAACACCCAACCACGTTTTTGATGGTCATCTTCTCTCTCCTAATTCTCCTAAGAGAAGTCGCCCGTTTCCTTCCCTCCAAGGGACATACCAACGTTTACTTTCAATCTGAGCAGTCCGCATCTGAGTTCTGACAGGCCCTCACCTCAGTATAGTTGAGCACCTTGCACGCCACCTTCTCTCGTGTGAAACTTCAAGCCTGGCTGACCACGGCGTCAGGAGGAACAGCCCCAGTATCAAATCAGATTGCCCAGATAGTAACCGCCCTGCCCAGAAACCTAGCGGATTGGTTCACTGAGCTACTGGAAGCCCAGACGATGCTCCCTCCCACCTTGGAAGAATGTCTTCAACTGGTTGAGAGAGCAGCTACGCCGAATGACTCCCAAGACACTGCGTGGACCGCCCTTCTGAACCTAACTCAAGGAAAGATGTCAGTCATGGAGTACGCCCACGTGTACAGCCCTTTGGCCAAGGCGGCCAAGGTCACCCCTACTCAGATAGCACGAATGTTCCGCCAGAACCTCCGCCCAGACATCCTTACTGCATTGGCTGCCTCTCGCCTGGGAGCTACCCTCGATGAGAAGATTTCCCTCACAACCCAGGTGGAGGGCCAACTAGCGTTAGCACAAGGGAAGGCCCATACTGGAGTACAACATGGGAAGTTCCGCGGCTGCCGAGCTGAGTCTGAGCCAGTCTCCAACCCCTCTCAGGAGTCCTCACAGGGTTCGCCCTCTGGCTCCGCCAACGGGGTAAACACTTTGGGAAACCATAAAGAGGGAAACCCTAGTCCCTCCTACAACTTCCGCCCTACTCCTGCGCGCGTTGCTACCATCAATAAAGGAAAACCTCGTCTTATCTCTATGTCCCCTATTCGTTACAGCTCTGGGGAAGAAAGGGAAAAAGGGAGGATCAACTTTGGGCGCTAGTGGACACCAGAGTGGAAGATAACTATCTAGACCACGGGTTAGCAAAAGAAATGAGGCTGTAAATGGAATGGAAGGGAGCCGTGATGCTGGCAGACACCTTAAAAACGGTTAGCAGTTGGAAGATTAAGACCCAGGTGCTGATGCGGCAGGGGCTTCATACCTTCCAAGAGTCATTTAGTGCAATTAAAAATCTGCCTCATCCCATAATCCTGGGCATGCAGTGGTGGCACAAGTACTCCCCTCAGTTCAAACTGCAGGAGCGCCGGGTCTTGCTACACCCCAAGAACCAACCCCCAGTGGCATTAGATTTCTTCACCACTGGCGGAGGGAAGCCTGGGGTGAACGCAGTAGTAGGTCTGGAGACAAAGGCGGACATACCCAACGAATTTCGTGCATATGCCGCCTTTTCAAAAAGAACCAAGCTCCCTCTACCACCCCAAACGGTCCTTTCCCTTTCACCTTCAATTTCAAAAAGGATGCGGAGTTCCCCAAGGGTTGTCCCGTCTACCCTTTGAACCTTAAGGCGAAGGCTGCCCTTGAGGTCTATGTCAAGTAAATGCTGGAGCGCGAGATGATTGTTCCAACCAATTCGCCAGTGGTGTCACCAATACTCCTAGTTCCAAAAACAAGTGGCGAGCTTTGCCTGTGTGTGGACTACCGGTGGCTGAACGCAATCACCAATTCTGACTCCTACCCCATCCCTCTGATGGAGACCATCTCTCAGATGATCTCAGGTAGCCAGGTTTTCACCAAGTTGGACCTGGTTGACGCGTTCAACCAAGTTCCAGCAATTGCCGAACAACAACAATATACAGCTTTCAAGTGCCACTTAGGAGTCTTTGAGTATAAGGTGATGCCTTGTGGCCTCAAGAACGCCCCAGCAGTGTTCCAGCGTACCATAGACAACGCCTTAGGAAACCTGATTGGGAAATGTTGTGTGTCGTATATGGATGACATTTTTGTGTTCTCCAGGACCAAGAAGGACCACAAAAGAGATGTGCTGAGCGTGCTGGAAGCCCTCAACAAGGCGGACATCCGCTTGAAGCCTTCTAAATGCGAGTTCTACAAGGACACAGTCTCCTTCTTAGGGAACGTAGTCTTCCAAAGGGGAACAGCCATATGCCCAGACAAGCTGAAGGCAGTAAGGGAGTGGTCAGCCCCTAAGGATAGAACGGGTGTTAGAAGTTTTCTGGGCGTGGTGAACTTCCTAAGAAGGTTTGCAAAAGACCTTTCCAAGACGGCGGCACCCCTAACTCGCCTGACAGGGCAGGTCCTGTTTCATTAGGGAAAAGAGGAGGAGACAGCCTTCCAAGCCATCAAGGAGAGCCTCATGAAGGCACCAGTACTAGCCCATCCCGACGCCAACCGCCCTTTCATAGTGGAGACTGACGCCTCCAACTTTGCAATTGGGGTAGTTCTGCTACAAGAGGGAGAAGATGGGGTAGACCATCCCGTAAGCTACTAAAGCAGGAAAATGCTGCCCGCTGAGACCAACTACCCCGTGTATGACAAGGAGCTCTTAGAGAATGTATCAGCCTTGGAGGAATGGCAGCACCACTTACTCTACGCCAGACATCCCTTTACTATCAGAATGGACCACTGAGCCCTCGAATTTTACAAGAGCCCAAAGCGCATGAACCAGAGCCAGGCTAGATGGCACCTAGAGCTGGCGTCTTATGACTTTACAATTGTGTACAAGCCGGGGGAAAGCAACCTCATCCCAGATCTCTTAAGCAGGGACCCAGGTAAGTCCTTCCCAAGGGAGGAGCTGGATGCATACAACACCGCTACTATGTTGCCCTCAAATGTGTTCGCTGGCATCCAGAATGCCACCCAGGAACTGAGGGAAAAGCTCCAGGCCGCCCAGCGAAGCTCAAAGTATGGGGCAACACGTGGAAGGACCTGGAGGAGGGGGTAGAGAATGAGCAACATAAGAATTTCTGTAAAAGGTAAGGCCTCATTCTCCACAAAGGGCGCACATGGCTGCCCAACTGCAAGCTCCAGGAGGAGGCGATAAGCGCTTTCCACGACCACACCTTGGCGGGACACCCTGGAAGTGAGAAAACCATAGAGCTCCTGGCCCGGAGTTACTCTGGCTGGGGATGCCCAGCGCCATGAGGGAGTACATCCAGAAATGTGTCACATGCGCCCGCTCCAAGCACGTTAGGCAGAAGCCTTTAGGAAAACAAGCCCCTCTATATTGCAGAAATGCCATGGTCCTCACTGAGTGTGGACTTTATAATGGGGTTTCCAAAATCAAAGGGATACGACGCTGTGATGGTGGTGGTAGACAGAATGACCAAGTACCCGGAATTCTTTCCTTGTAACTCCAACATCACAGCAAAGGGCATGGCGGATATCTTCATTAATGGGGTGTTCGCCTGCCACAGTCTACCAGAGGAGATAGTATTGGATAGAGGCCCCCAATTCATCGCCCAATTTTGGCAACACCTACTCAAAAATCTTCAGATCAAGCCATGAAGATCCTCAGCTTACCACCCGCAGTCAGACAGCTAGACGGAATGTGTTAACCAAGTCCTAGAGCAGTACCTAAGATGCTACATGACTACACAACAGGAACGCTGGACGGACTGGATAAGACTAGCCCAATTCGCCTATAATAACTTGACTTATTTCTCCAACAGGAATGTCACCATTCATGGCAAACTACGGGTTCCACCCAAAGATGGTGGAAACCCACCCCAGAGGTCCAAACCCAGCGGCCAACGACTTGGCAACAGAAATGAAGAAAAACCTGAAGGCCCTGCGTGCAAATTTAGTCAAAGCAATAGAAATGCAGAAGAGGAAGGCTGACACTCACCGATCTGAGGCCCTGGTGCTAAAGGAAGGAGACCTAGTGATGATCAACGCGAAAAACTACTTGGTGCTGGCAAGCTGTAAAAGATTTGGACTAGTCACTATGGGCCCATTCAAGGTCCTCCACCAGGTAAATGAAGTGGCATACAAGCTGGAGTTCCCCAAGGGATTGTGGGCGCATCCAGTACTGCATGTCTCGCAACTGAGGAAGTTCAAAGGCCCTCTCCCAGAGAAACTGGAGCCTGTCCACTCGGGAAGCCTGGGAGAGGCGGAGTATGAGGTGGAAGAACTCTTGGAGTCAAAAATCTCGTGGAAGAAGCGCTGGTACCTAGTCAAATGGGTAGGCTACCCAGTGGAGGAGTCTACCTGGCAGACAGCTGACAACTGCAGAAACTGCCCACAGAAGGTAGAGGAGTTCTGGAACTGGAGGGAGCTCTCATCTGGGGAGGGTGATGTAATGGTCAAGGCGTTGCCTGACCATCACATTGCCTTAGTCTTCCCTAGGGCAATAGTCAAGGCCAGGGGAGAGGGGCTCAACTGCACCAATTTTCATAAATGGCAATCTGATGAATCAGATGCCTCAAAATTGGAATTAAAAACAAATTGAAAGGCTGACGGGGAAGGGAAGCCTTGGAAATGGCGCTCTGGCCAACCAGATGCTGCCAAATCCAATACTACTTAATGCGGCATTGAGGGTTCAGACCCTCGGACATGAATTTCTGGCCAATCAGGTGTGGCTAAACCCATCGTTCATGGGAGTATCAACAAATATGAAAATCCTTGTGAATGGTACTCTAGCCAACCAGATGTCACTGAACAAAATATTCCAAAAGAGGCAACAAACTAATATTGGGGAATATGGGTGAAGTGAATGGTTTGGGCTTCGAGAATAAATCAAAGCCAAATAATAAATGCGGAAAAGTTTCTGCAACCCTGAGGGTACCCAGCTTGAGTTTGAGAATGAGCCTCGACGCCAGAATTGAGGGTCTAGATTCTCTAAATAGTACCCTTACCTGAGAAGACTCCCGCAGACTCTGTGGGGAACAGGACCCACTCTTCCCCACTAAGCTCAGTATAAATCTGAGCAGGCGAAACTGTGTGAAGCAGTTTCACCCTCTATAAATATAATAAATACTTAATAAATTCAAAAAAAGTTTTTGCATTTGCAAATCAGTTTAATAAGATAAAACCCAGAAATCCCACATGGACAGCAGCTCAGACTTTGACAAGGCCATCCAGTCCTTGTACGCCCTCTTGGGGGGTCAGACCCTCCTTCTGAGCGCCAGCATTGTCTTGACTGTAGCCCAAATTTTTGTGGTAAAGTGGTTTCCACACAGTCGGATTAGGGATATCTCCACAGCAGGGCTATCCTACCTGTGGGCACTTACTTGGGCACTCTTGCCTAACTGCTTTGTAGCAGTTTTCAGAGACCCCGTCCATCACACTGTGCTATAATTAAAAAGGTGCTCCAGTTAACATAGTGTCTGCAAAGTTGAGGCTAAGTTGGATCTCATGCCTGACGTGGAACATCATATGATGTATGGAACTGCGGGTGCAGAAAGCATGGTCTCTGAGGAGCATACAGCACGCTACCCTTGCAGTTTGTGCTAATTGTCATTGTAGCCCAAGAAATAGTGCTACCAAACAATAATTATGGCCTGTTAATCAGAACTGCTTTTATGCGACACTTCAGGGCTGTTGTTGATATGACAGCGGAGACCTTTGAAATCCTGGGCCAGCGGATCCCCATCTACTTCAACTCCAGCGGAATGCTGAAGGATCCAGTGCACATGGGTCTTATTAACCTTGCATATTTTGATGGGGTGATTCTGGTTTGTTATCGTCAGCTAAAGAGTAAGACCCAGGCCCTTCCCCATCAAATAAATGAATATCAAATGATACCGCTTAGAGCTGTTGGCTCTATATATATCCCCTCCAGACATCAGGTAATCATAAAAACCAAGTTAGAGGTGGAAGTGCCTGCTGAGCTTTATGTGGAGTTCATTGGGCCCTATTAGCAAAAGCAGCTTGAGCCCCACGTGGCCCCAGGCTTAATACTCCTAGGGCATGGGGTGATCAAGGTCTTGGTAGTGAATTTCAGAACAGAACAATGCAATTTTACTGTCACCAAATAGTGGCTTATTTTCATTTGATACCCATTGAGGAGGTCCTCTGGATTCATGAGTTCATTTCAAAACATTTATTTGGTATGCTCACCAAACCATAGCTCGGCGTAATGGTGTTTTACCGCATGAAACTTTAATGGGGTTATCAGAAGACCAGAAAGATTAAGTGGAAGTTTTATTTCAAAAATACAAAGAGATATTTATTGTTAAAGATCATGGTTTAGGGTGCGCACATGGGTGTGATTCATTGAGTGGACACTGTGGATTATCCCACCATCAGACCCCAGCCAATTTGCTGGTCTAAGGCAGATGATGAAGTAGTAACTGAGGAGAAAAAGAAGCTACTCAAACAAGGAATGCTTGAACCATCAAAGAGTCCATGGGTTGCCTGTTCTGATTGTAAAAAAGAAGAATGGCACCAACTGCATAGTAATAGATTACTGGAAGCTCAATAGTATCACCAAGAAGGACTCATACCCTTTGCCACGGATTTACAATGCTTTGGATTTGTTAGGGGGAGCTTGTTACTTTTCCGCAATGGATTTGATCTCCATTTATTGGCTAATTAAGTTGCCCACGTCAGAACAGGTGAAATGTGCTATATTCACGTCCAAGGGGCTTTTTCAACTGAACCATATGCCCCAAGGGCTGTGTAACGCCTCAGCTATGTTCCAACAGGCGATGGATACTATCCTTAGCGATATTAAGTTGTCCTGTGTCCTTGTGTACCTTGATGACATTAATGTATTCTCCTGTACATTTTACAAGCACCTTAATTATTTGTAGAAGGTGTTCCGCCAGCTATATGAAGCCAATATCAATATCAAACCTCGAAAATGTCAATTTTTCAAGCATCATCTGGAGTAACTCAGCTTTGTTGTTGATTGGCAGGGTGAAACCTCAACCAGCCAAGGTGAATTATATCCATAAGATGATTACGCCAAACAGTAAGTGGGACATTCAGGTATTTTTCATGTTGATCAGCTACTACCGCCGCTTCATACCCATCTTTAGTTGTATTGGAGGATCGCTATTCAAGTTATTAAAAAGGATGATGTGTTCAATTAGACAAATCTTGAATACTTTTTTGAAACACTTTGGATGGAATTAATGAATGCCCTGGTGCTCCACTACCCAAATTTTGATAAAGAGTTTATTGTTCAGATAGATGCATCACTTTCTGACGTTGGGCAGCTCTATCACAAAAAGATGATGAGGGGCAGGATCATCATATTTCAATTTGCAGTCATAGTTTGACTGTCATGAACGCAATTACACCATGACTGAGCGGGAGTGCTTAGCAGTGGTCTACGCATACAAGCAATTCAGCGTATAATTACATGTGGTAAAGTTAAAAGACATAATGGATCATGCGTTGTTACGCTTTTTGCAGAACCTCAGAGAGCCTGAAGGGCGTCTAGCCTAATGGAATCTAAAAGCTGTAGGCTTACGACTTTGAATTCCTTCACTGACCCAAAACAAAACATTAAAACGCTGATTGCTTATCAAGATTGCCAACCATTATCATTTTGGCGGTTCTCAGCAATGTAATGTTTAACAAGATGCTCATCAGTAAATACAATGACAAACCAAAACAAGTCATCAAGGTATTAGATGGAATAAGGGCCAATACGTTCCTAAGAAATAATAAATTATACAATTGGATAGGGGACACTACCATGAATATTCCAAGACCATCCGCACGCCCAAAAATTACTATTAGCGCACACCAAGAAGCCAAACATGGTGGATTATGTAAGACCCAGAAAATGTTGTGACCGTGGTCAACTGGGAAAGCATGCAATTTGACATTCTCAAAGCAATCTCCTGTTGCCACCAGTGCCAAGTGGAGAAGCCACTCCACCATAAGGCTTCATACCACGTATTGAAACCTCACTTTGCTTGGCATACTCTTTCTATTGATGTGGTGGGGCCTCTGCTAACTGGAGCAAACTGGTCAAGGTATATTCTGGTGGCAATTGAGCACTTGAACAGGTGGGTTGAGGCATGTGCAATATGCAATTTGGGGGCGGTCACTGTGGCTAAGCTTGTGATGTGGTGCATAATCCAGCAACATGGTTGCCCTCAGTTCATCCTTAATGATTAAGGTACTAGATTTTTCTCCCATATTTTACCCAAGCTCAACAACTTCTTGCCATCTTCGGGGTTCTGACTAACCCTTATCACCTAGAATCTAATGGTATGGTTGAACGGGTCTGGGACACTGGTGAATAGTTCCAAAAGCTGGTAATAGATAGGCTCTCTGATTAGAGTAGCCTTTTTTCCACCACTTTCTTTGTGTACAACATCAGTTATCACTCAGCAAATGGCAAGAGTCCCTTCCAGTTATTATATGGGCGGCACTCAGCTCTACCTGCAAAGCTCTACGCCTATGTGTAAGATACTGGCAGATTGGATCCTCAATGCTACTTGACTAACCCAACAAATATGCTTATTAAGCTGCAAACTGAAGCGTACTCATTCAGCTTAACCAAGAAGATAAAGAACCAGGCTGCCAATTAGGTATGGCATAGCAGGATAGCTTAGTTCAAATAGGGTGACTAGGTTTTATTCCATGATCAACATGGGTTTAAAAAGAAGCACAAATTGCCCAGCATCTGTATTGGGCCGTTTGAAATAATTTAGAAAAACTTTGTGGTTGCTTGTACTATCAGGGACCCTGAAAGCAGTTGGATCATTAACTGAGTGCAAGCAAAGTTCCTCCGTTCATATAAGCATTAGGAGCCTTATCATTCAGTCAAGGGGGAGAAGTGTCATGATTCTAATATGATTGGATGATAAGCCCTAAGTCGTTATGGAGGAATGTATAGAATCCGTTAAGCCTGAGTATGAGTACAATTTAAGCGCCTTATGATGAGGCAATATAATGGGTGAATGCTAATATTGGATTGCCTCTGAATTAGGCAATAAGTTAATGTTGACAAACAATGAATAATGAGATGTCAACGTACAATGGATGTTGAGTGGATCACCTTGAATTAAGGCGATTATGAAAATAATAAATGATGTCTTTGCCAGAACCAATGAGGTGCGGCAGAAAGAATTAACAGAAAGGTCAGTATTAAAGGAAGTTGCTGAGATATAAGCAAGACAAGATGATTAAAGAGGGAGAGTTGTTAGTAGTTTTTTGAGAAAATAGAACAGCGAGGATACGCTGTATTTATTATACTAAATAAAAGAGTGTCATAAGAGCAATTGCTTTATTTCTAGAGAAGTATTTACTTTGTTTTGAGGATTACAATTGTCATATCATCAGTCCTATTGCTCATTGGGCTGAACCCTGCGCAAAAACCCTTCAGCGTATCTCTGAGATACTTCCAAAATTATAACAATAATTTAACTTAACAAAAGGAAATTCAGCGGTGCCAAGAGAGTTTTGTCCTTAGGTGATAGATGATTTCACAGTGTCAGCTCAGAGTGGCCCCCTGTAGTAGCACCACACTTGGTATTTCTGCTGATGGCCAAGCTGGCAAGGAGTATCTGGATGCTTCCCTAGTGACCTAACGTAATACAATGTGCTTAACCAACCCCAAGGGAACGTCAATCAAATAAATTTAAGTCATAATAGGGTAAGGCACATTAAAATACTAGTAAATTAAAGTAAAAGAAGAAAAGTAGGATTATGATTAGCGTTAGGCGATTACCACGTGTAAGGGTGGAAGTAGATCCATGAATTTAGGAGGCAATAGCACAGTCCAGGTTAGGAGTAAGGATAAATCAGGATTCATCGATAAATACTGGACTGAGATCAATAATGACAACCAAGTTAAGTGATTTTTATTATCTGTCATAATGGAACAAATAAAGAATAAAGCATAATAAATGGCTAAGGTGGTTGACTAGATGAGATAAACGCTGAATATAACCTAAGGCTTAACATCAATATGTTATTATGTTTGTTAGAAAAATTGTCCCTATCTCTTTGACCAGAAGAGCCTATAAATGTGGCAATTTATCCAAAGTTCGTTAGGGTCATGAACTCAGCGTTATTATGGGATATAACTCAGTACTTTAAAATAGAATATTAGTGATTTTGGGCTTTAGACCCAATAAAGTATAGATTGATAAAATTAATATGGAATAAAAACCAATGTTGACAGTAATAATAGATCAGTTGATATTTGTTAAAGTAACAACAACTTTATAGCCCTAAAGTCAAAACTTCACCCAGACTAGGTCAAAGCCTGACAGGGCTAGAATCAAGAATTAACCCAAAAATCGACTTAAGTGATACCAAGTCTCTTCCAACTTGGTACACTATAGCATACCATTTTATTCTATCAAGATCATGATACAAAGGCATTATAAAGTTTTGATGCTTCACCTGACCAAGAGCCTTTTATCTGTATTCTACCCTCTATTAATTTTATCATTTTTTTTCTTATGGGTACATATTTTTTAATTAAGCCATATAAAAATCCCTATTCCAATTTATTCAAGGTACGCTGACCAGGGGACAGACAGTACCAAACACAACACTCAAAATGACAAAACAAACATCTAGTACTAAAAAAAAAAAAAATGACAAAACAAAACTACTAACCAGGTGGGAAGCAGAAACTGCTAACCCACTATGGCAGAGGGTGAGGAGGGGTTGGGGGGTTAGTTTTCAGAAAGACCCACCTCAATCATGGGATGTTGGTTACAGTACCGGATCAGAGCAGAGAGCCAGGGTGTTGGGGCATCCACATAATGGGGGTTGAGGTCAGCGTAGTAGGAGTTTTCCTCTTCCGCATCAAGATAATGATGGGAAAGTGTTTCAACAAAAGCTGCGAGGAGAACTTGAAGCTTCTTTGTGGGCTTCAGGAAGTTGGGTGAAAAGTGAGATACTGTGGCGGGTGATTTTGGCTGAGGGGTTGAATGAAGCAATTGTTGCAACATTCATAACAGCAATTTCAGCATCATCAAATAGTTTCGAGATGTCACTTCAGGGAGATTCAGGGAAGTCGGGGGGGAAGAAGAGGGTGGGCAGGCCATGCTGGAGCTGAGCCACTGACTGGGCCACCACGGTGCATAGTTTTGGGCAGTGAGGAGAGGCCACCGCAGCCAAGGCGAGCTGGTGATCACTTTGGAAGGGGGCTGTAATGGGCAGAGGAACGAAATGGCGAGGGGTAGGGGTTTTATCAAAGTCAGGAAGGAAAAATTCCTCCCAACCATAATCGCCTTGGCAGAGAGGTTGGCCTGTTGCTTAAAAATGAGGACATTACCTTATTCGTCAGTTTCAGCCAATAGATCCCATGGATTTTGGTTTACTGGAATAGTGGCATTCGAATTTGGGTGGGTGGGATTGGGCGAATGGGCAGCTGCTTGGGTGCCAATGGTGGCCCAAGCATTGCTCTGATTGGCTGGGGTAGATTTAGGTGGGAGAATGAGGCTGGAGGTTTTGGGGGGGCTGATTTTCCATGTGGGCCCACTGAATGAGATTGGAGGGTGGGAGTGGGTAGCAAAGCGCCCCATAATGAACCTCCAGAGGGGGGCTCAGAAGCCGCAGCAGCAGATTTGGCCTGAGGGCACGCTCTTTTTGCATGGTCAAGGCCAAAGCAGAGGGAACAAATCTGCCTACCATTATTGACTCGAGCCCAAAAGAAATGATCAGGCGTTACAGCCACACTAGCGCGGGGTGGGATTTGTTGGGCTATGGTAGGGTGGTGTGGTATGATGGTGGCTGTTGCCTGAGGAGCAGCAAGGCTCTCCGCACCAGATGAAATGGCAAAGATGAGGTTGGGCTGAGTGCCATAAGCCATGAGCCCCGCGACCAACTGGTCATACAAAACCTGGGGTGGAAGGTGGGATGGGAGATTTTCAAAAGATACCACCAGCGTGGTGTCTGAAGGGAGGCGAGTATGGGTTGTGGGAATGGGGTTTTTTTATAAATTAGAGGAGTTTGTGCTGCCGCTTCAGCATCCTCCTCAGATTGGAACCCAACGTCAAAGTAGCCCCTAAAAGGGCGGAAGTCTATAAAGCCAGCTGGCACAAAGGCCTCAGTGGCTAGGTCAATAATTGCCTTATCAGCATATGGGAACAAACGCCTATAGTCCACTCTAAGGCAATAGCGAATAGCAGAGCGAGGGAGGGCGAGAAGGGTGGACGCGTGCCAGGTGGAGCGCTAAGTCCCGTGGGGGGACAAAACGGTTGGAAGCAGAGGGCGGGCTATTTGAGCCCATCTGAACGCGCTTGCCTGCAGGGCGGAAAATGCTAGGTGGGGGTGCACTGCTACCCACACTGGGGTGGCAGGCGGCGGAGCCAAGGACATCAAAGAATAGGTTTGGGCAGATGGCTGTGGATAAATAAAACTTTTAATTTAAAATCGCTCAAAAGTGACTTCGAGTGGTAAAAGAAAGTTTTATAAAAATCCTTATTATATACTACAATAAAGTTACATCATTAATTCTATACCTCTTTTTGATACTTGACCTCAAAAGCTTTATTTTTGTTAACTTACAATAGGAAAGATACTCTAGATGATGGGACCTAATCATGACTTGGCACCCTTAAAAATAGATTAATTTACTTGTCATGAGTCTATATTGCTTCAAGTATTGACTGTCAGGCTCCTTGGGCGCAGCACCATAGGGTCTCAAAAACGGAATCTCAACAAGCTGAATTTCAATACAGGGTGCTCAGCCAACACTTAATGATACAAGACCTAATTGATCATACCATGGAAAATTACTCAATTGATAGTGGAAACTGCTGGGTGCACAATGAAAATAGTGAGTAATATGACTAAATGAGAAGTACAACCATCATCACATTTTTAAGAAGTTCAAGAAAATTCAATAAAGTTTTGATTCTCATTTTCTAACATCAATTTTAAAATAAAGGAGTTTGATATTTACTTTGTGGAACCATTGACCCAGGAGAAAGAGACATTTGCAAAAGGGCATCAATCATGATCTGGACTCTCATGAACCTATATGCTTTGATTATTCTCCCATAAACATACAGTTTAAGTGCGAATCTATCTTGCTATATCATGCAATATGTACTCCCTGCAATTTTATATATTGTACATTTAAAGGGAGTCCATAACAAGAAACTCCACTAATGTATTAATACCCAAGGGCTTTATGGGTGGCCTATGATCAGGTATATAATTTAGCTTTATAAATTATGGGGGACGGCTACTGTTAGATTGAAGTTAACGAATCCTATATCATTCAACTTAGATACAAATGAGAACTATCAATTCTAGAGTTATCAAGGATGTGTAGGAAGCTATGATGCTCTCCAAAAGGACACTATGGAGTTGAGAGAATTATACCTAGAAATTCTTAAACGCCTTTACCCAAGTTCTCTGAAGGCAAGACACGTGATTTCATGGTGATATGAATTCCAAGCTTCTACTAGACGTCATATTGAGGAAGACCAGGTCAAGTTCCTGAACCCTGGATAGAGCAAGCCCTACAATAAATTGATGAGCTGGAGGTTCATCAAACCTCTGAGCCTCAATTGTACCACTCAACATGCTTTACAAGTGACCCAAGTTGAGTAGGATCTGGATCCTTTGTGACTTAGGTGTCTACTCTTTCCATTACTGAGCAACTTAACAAAATTAAGGGCAACATGAAAGGAAAATCATCTATTCAAGAAGACATTAATCAAATCTACCACTGCATAATGAAGCTGAGCAACGCTTTAACGCTTATACAAGAGAGCTGAAATCCAAGACCAAAAACCTGCTAAGAGCACTGAATGCAAAGAGATGAAGTAGGACTTGAATTGCGCATTGTAGTTTTATAGGATGAATAGAAACTCTTTGAACTTTCTTCATGTCAAGGAAAAGATAGGAATGATTGATAAGATATGCATTATGAAGATTGTAAATTAGAATCATGGTGAGCCTCGAGATTGAGTGGAAAATATATTGATGTGAAGAGAATTGATTGTAGCATCTATAGCTTAGCAAATTGAAGGAATTTCGCCAAAATCTCAATATATACAAAAGCTCCTAAAATGGAACAAATTGGAAATTACTAATCACAGGGTGGAATCAACCTAGAGTACTGAGATAAGAGTTAATCAGAAGAATGAGAGGAAGAAGGCTTTTTGGTAGTCTTCAGAAAGTTCTGCGTTTTATTATTACAATAAAAATGTTGATAGGGGCAATTGCTCCATATCATATATGTTGGTTTTTATTGAGGATTGGCAATCTGCATACCTCCCATTACGTTGCTAAGTGGCTAATACCCTGTGTAAGCTAGCTTGGTGGATTTAACCCATATTGCCAAATGTTAACAGTGGTGCTCACTACAGGGGGCCAGTGGTCAAATGTAGCATATTGGCAATAGGGCATTATGGTGAGCACTCACTATTTATGCCAAAATCTGATAAGATTTCTCGCTTGATATGCTGGGAAGCTATGGAAGCATCCAACAAGAAACTGGAACTTTTCACAGTGACAGAGCCGGGGGACAGGATACTATGAAAAAATGCAGTTAAGCGCTTATCTCACATTGGTGGCAGGTCAACAGGGCTGGTCTATAAACGTGACCCCTCAGCAGCTGCAGGGTATATAGAAAGGCTATTGCGGGGGTATCAACTTTATGAAAATGAGGCGGGGTAACATGCTTTGAGTTTATTCTAAAATCAATGGGACCAAAAATCTCATTATGCGGTTTATATGTTCTATCTTAACGTGACCACCACGGGGCTATCTCACCAGCTCAGCACCCATGGAACTGAGGAATACTTGGTTGCATATGTGCAGCATTTGATCCGTCAGCTACTGAATGTGCTGGCCCGCAATAACATTAAGATTGGGGACTTCATGCAGTTTGTTCGAGCGCAGCAGAAAAATACTCACCTTTTACTCGACCACCATGATCACACTTTCTCAGAGGTTCTGGGGGCGCTTGTGCATGTGGACAACTGTGTTGTAGACATCTGCCATTTAGGACGTATTGGTTCCACAGTTGAATCGGGAGTTACCCTGAGTGTAGGGGATCTGTTAGACTAGTGCGCCCTATTGGCAGAATGTATTTGGAACATCACAATGTTGCTTGCAACACTGAACAGTTTATGATCTAACTTGTGGAATGAGCTGAAGCAATTGAAGCATCGGCGGCTCAGATTTAAGACTGAGTTACCCTGACAGAGCGGCAGATGATGGATCACGTTGACTCTGTGGCAGTCAAATTTTAGTCAACTTCACGTTGAGTGGAGTAACCAGCGGATGAATGACCTTACAACCAGCTCTTTTTTGGCGTCCTCAGAATATGGCCAGCTGTTGGGTCGGATTCTCAGTTGGAAAGTGCTAGTTAGGTGGATCAAAACCAAACCATTACCCTTCTTTTCATCAAGACAGTGGAGTACGCTATTATGAGAGTGCGCTTGGATACTCTTCATTGGGCCGATGAGGAGCTGGAGTGAGAATGAGCCACCCTTGTTAATCAAGTAGATGAAGCAAACTGACAAGCACATGACACTGGATGTCAGAATGCAAAAAAGCAGTGCACATTGGAGGACGTTCTCTCACAGCTTAAGACTGTGATGTGTAAACTGGACTATGAGTTGGAATTTCACAGCAAATTGCAAAGTCAGTTTGAAGAGCTTCAACTGGGGATGCAAGATGGCTGGTGTCAGTGCTATTCATTCAAATGATGAGAGAATAATTGACAAACATTTTTCTGAACAGCCTGGTGATGGAGGAAAAGGTGCAGTCAGTGGGAAGTTGTGAGAAAAATGCTACAGATCAGCCAGCGAGTATCCCTCATGGGTTGCGGTAGTCCCTACTCACAATCCAACTTCTTCCTATTCCACATCAGCAGCTTTGCATTTATCCATGTGACTCTATGCTAGTTCACAAAGAAAAGATTTCCTCAGTTGTTCACAACCTATTTCAGCTGTTCCTTGCACCTGAAGCCTAGAGCAAGTGGATTTTGTTCTGATCAAGAAGGTAACGTCCTTCAATTGTGATGGGAACATGCACGGGTATTTTAAATGGTTCAAATTCGCCTTAGAAAGAGGCATCAGATCATTGGAAAGTGAAACTGTTGCTTTCCGTTTTGGACGTTGAGAGAGCTGATCATGTCACCTGTTACCTCCAAAATAGTTCCGTATCTTATCAAGAGTTGAAGGAGAATGTGCTCCGTTTGTTTGGGGGCGCGGCCAAGATTGAACAATGCAAAGCTGACTTTTTACCCATACACTTGCACAAGAACAAGTCCCTGATGGAGTTCGCAGAGTTATTCACAGCTGAAGCTCATCTGTTAGTGAGAGCCAATATCTTAAACACTGAGCATGTAGGCATAGCTATGATGTCAGCTGTCAAACCATATTATGAACTGCATAATGCTATGACTTACATACTGAAGAAAGACATGGGGCTTCTTAAAATTGTTAACACTTTGCACCATCTTTCTGCTACGTTCTGTGCTCCCAATGTGGAGAGAAAGGCCCCTTATATTTCCTTGGCATACTCCTTGGAATATGAAAATTAACAACCCAGTTATAATCTTTTGAGTAATATTCATCCACCCTATATGTAAGCGGATAATTTCCGCCCTCCTTACGCTCAACTGCCCCATCCCCAGCTTAAGCTCAATACTTTGGTAAACATTCAACCTGGCCATCAGGCGCGAACTGTAGATGGGAACCATTTATAAATGCTTGTTTCTCACGCAGACAAAAAGGGCATTAGGTAACTAACTGCCCAGGCAACCAGTATCTGCATGTAGTGCCAACTATTATGATCAAGCAGGGAAAAGCTCAAAAGGAGAGAGATAGGACGCTCTACCTCTGTTAATTTGGATTTAATTGTCTCATAACTTTCTCAAGTGTTTCTTTGCATTGGTTCCAGTACACAATCTGACGACTAATTACACTAACAACTTCCAGTAAATACCTCTACCCTCTTCCAAGGGAGCGACTATCCCCCTTCTGGCTCTGAGTTCTGCAGAGATGTGAAAAAAAACTATATGAATGGCGAATCCTTGAAAAAATGCACAAGTGATGCTGGACCCTCAACGAACATCGCTTCCCCTAGAGGTGGTTAACAATGCAATCCAGTTGAAAAAATTGCTCAGTAGTATCCTCATGTCAGTATGGCTATATCATCTTTTCTTGGTAACAAAAAGCCCTTGGATGTTCACGTAATAAACACCAATTGCTCTTCTTATTTGGAGTGTACCTACTGTGATATTTATGTTCAGAACACAAAAAACTAAACTATTTTAGATGCTGGTGCCCCAATTAATATAATCTCCACCAAGCTCATGGCTAAGCTTATACTAAAGCCTGATGTGGATCACAGAGTAGTGTATGGGACTTCATGGGCATAGAGCACTGCGCCTGAAATAGCTTAAAGCACGTTACCTCTGAGATTTCGTTCAGTTAGGGATTCCGCCCCAGAAGTGGTTCAGCCAAATAATAGCTATGATATGATGATCAATGCTGTGTTCATGAGGAAATTTGGAGTTGTGATTGATATGGAAGAAGAAACCATTAGTATCTTGGAACAACAGATCCTCATTTACTTTACCACTAGCAGAATCCCAAAAGACCCGTTCTGCTCCATTCAGATCAATTTGGATATAGTGATGGGGCGATTCCTGTCTGATATCAGTGAATGAAGAGTAGAGCCAGAGCCCTCCATAACCAGATCAATTAGTACAAAGGTATTCCTTTATTAGCTGCGAGCATTTTGAGCATACCTTCATGGCATCAGTTCACAATAGGAACCAAGCTTGTAATAGACGTCCCTGAAGGGCTATACTAGGAATTTGTGGGATCCTGCCAGCAATTGCAGCTTCAACCTCATGTGGCTCTGAGGCTGCTGCTATCAGGAAATGGGGAAGTAAAGATATTGCTAGCGAACCTACAGAAGGAGGTGATGACAATTCAAAGACACCAAGTGTTGCCTATTTACATCTGGCCCCTGTTGACGAAGTTCACCATATTTATGAATTCAGATCATATGTAGACCTCAGCATACTAGTAAATTCCACACTTGGCATAATGGCAGTGGTTCTGTGGGGAGCTCTAACTGTATTGTCAGAGGAACAGAAAGATAGTGCAATGTCTTTATCTAAAAACCGAGATATATTTGCCTCTGATGGCCACGATTTGGGGTGCGCCTGAGGGGTTGTTCATTGGGTAGACATGGGAGATTACCTTCCCATTCGTTCATAGCCTACTCATTGCTCAAAAGTGGCGAAAGTGGTTGTCTCTGATGAGGTAGAAAAATTGATTAAACAAGGGATGCTAGCGCAATCTAAGAGTTTTTGGGCATTGGTAGTGCTTATTGTTAAGAAAAAAGATGCCGCAAATAGGTGGTCATTGACTATCAAAAGCTCAATAACGTTACAAAGAAAAATTCCTATCCACTTCCACAGATTGATGACGCGTAAGATTGACCTGAAAGTGATAATTATTTTTCTGCCATGGATTTGATATTGGGGTATTGGCAGATCAAATTGCCAGCAGAAGAACGTGAGAAATGCAATATAATCACTTTGAAGGGGTTATTAAGCCTATACGTATGCCACAGGGTTGTGCAACGCATCAGCTATGTTCCAGCATGCTATGGATAAAATCTTAGGTGACTTTAAGCTGTCCTGCATTTTAGTTTAACTTGATGATACCAGCTTGTTCTTGCAAATGTTCACAGACCATCCTGACCACCTAGAATAAGTGTTCTGCTGCCTCACGAATGCTAATATCAAGATCAAGGCTCGGAAGTGTCATTTTTTGAAGAGCAACTGGAATAACTTGGGTTCATGATGGACTCAAAAGGGCTTAAACCACAGCTGGTGAAGGCGGAACTAAAAGCAAGATGACCCAGCCAGGTAATAAATGAGATATCTAAGTGTTCTAAGGGATGGTCAGTTACTATCAGCGGTCCATTTCTAACTTCAGCTGTATTGGGCACTACGCTTTGTATTGTTTAAGAAAAATGCCACTTTTGAATGAATGGAACAATGCCAAAATTCTTTTGATGTCTTACAAACCGCGTTGGTGAGCACACCCATTTTGCAATACCCCAACTTCAAAAAACAATTCATAGTACAAACGGATACATCACTTTCCGCCATAGGGGCAGTATTATCTCAGAAGGATGATGACGGCATAGAGCACCCTATCACATTATGTTGCCTAAGCTTAAACTGTCATGAATGAAATTACACCATGACTAATTGGGTGTGCTTAGCGGTGATATATGCATATGAACATTTTTGGGTATACATCCATGGGGTGAACTTCCAAGTTGTAACATATCATGTATCCTTGCGCTAGCTGTAAAATCTCTATGAACCTAAAGGACGACTTGCGTGACGGGCGTTGAAGCTCCAAGCATATGATTTTGAGATTGTACACTGTCCTGGAGCAAAACATCAAAACGCATAATGTCTTTCACAGCTACCAACAGTCGCCATTATGGCGGATTTCCTGACATTATGTATGTGAAAAGGGTGATGGCAAATACCATGATGAGCTGCCACAAGTGATCAAAGTGCTAGAAGGGCTTAAACAGGACATCTTCTTAAGTAATGGGGAACTATATAGTGGATTGTGGAATTGACGCTGAGTTTCCCTAAACCCTCTGCTAGAAAACAATTATTATGGATGTACATCAGGTGGTAGGGCATGGTGGGTTGCAGAAAACATTGGATTTTTTGCGACCCCGCTGCTATTGGGAGAGCATGCATTATGACATGATGAAGATGGTTAGCTGTTGTCATCAGTGCCAAGTGGATAAGCCTTTCCACATGAAGACCACATACCAGCTTTCTAAGCCATGGTTTGCCTGGCATACCGTTTCTCTTGATGTGTTGGGGCCTTTTCCAACTGATGTGCACTGATCTAAGTACATAATCATAGTAAATGATCATTTGATGAGATGGGTGGAAGCCAGGGAGATTAATGCTTTGGGGGTGGTCACCACCACCAGGTTTATTATGGAGTGTGTCATACAGCAACATTACTGTCCACAAATCATCTTAACAGACAATGGAACCAATTTTACCTCACATATAATGCCCAAGTTGAACAAACTGATGACAATATGTGGGGCCTTGACTACACCCTACCATCCGGAATCCAAAAGAATGATGGAACAGGTCCACAGAGCATTGGTAAACATACTCCAAAAGCTTGTGAAAGATCGACTCAATGAATGGTGTACACTTCTACCCACAGCTGTCTTTGCATATAATATCTCTACCATTTGGCCACTGGCAAGAGTCCTTTTCGCTGCAATATGGTAGACATCTGGCTTTACCTGCCCTGCTTTACTCTTGCATGGAGGATACTGGCGGCGTGAAACTTCTGAATTATCTGATCAATTTAATAAAGATGTTCATCAAACTACAAAAAATAGCATATTTAAAAGTTTAATTTAATAAGATTCACGATCAGGCAGCTGTCCAGAGTTGACGTAGTGGACTCCCGCAGTTCACTGTATATCATGTCTTGTTCCAAGACCAACATGTATTTGGATGGAAGAACAAGCTTGCTTACATTTGGATTGGGCCATTTGAAATAATTGAGAAAAATGGTATTGATACCTACACCATTAAGTAACCTGTGGGTGGTTGGATTATCAACAAAGTTCACGCGAAGTTCCATCAAGCATACAAGCAATAGGAGCTTGTCATACAGTCAAAGGGGGGTAATGTCAGAAAAAATGATATGACTGGGCAATAAGTTATACATTTGGCAGATTGTAAATTAGAATCGAGGTGAGCCTTAAATTTCAACAGAAAATGTACTGATATGAAGCAATTTTTGTAGTTTTGATAGTTTGGCAAATTGAAGGAATTTCGCTGAAACCTCATTATAGATGAAATTTACTAAAATGGATTAAATAGTATATTAATAAGCAGAGGGTGAATAACAAAGAATACTAAGATAAGAGTTGTGTGGAAGAATGAGAGAGAGGAGGTTTTTTGGTAGCCGCAGCAAGTTCTGCGTTTTATTATTACAATAAAAATGTTGATTAAGCAATTGCTCCATATATATATATTGGTTTTTATTGAGGATTGGCGATCTGCATATTGCCCATTCCGTTGCTTAGTGCCTAATACCCTGTACAAACCATCTCGGCGGATTTAACTTATATTGCCAAAAAGTTAATATTTCTCATCTGCTCACTGCCAATTTTAAAATCTGGGCATTCAAATTAAGAACTTAAAGAGTAATAAAGTCATCTTGAATGAAGAAATAATTTGTTAGATGTTATGCAATACTTACTCTGAATGTAATGGAGCAGCATCTCAATCCTGTACAGGTTCAAATATAGCAACTCTCACATAAAAGTTGAACGGCTTGACAGTTACTAAAATTATTTAATATGAAGATCCAGAGTACACGTTATCACATTATTTGGGTCCATTATCTTTCTCCTAAGTTCATGGTGTCAGACAATTACAAGTCTGAAGCTGTACTAAGAGTGGTTTGGATTTCAATTTAAATTACATCAGCCAAAAAATCCCTGGTTGATTCTTGGTGGGACCCCACAAATTAGGGTAACAATATTACCCCAAATCCCCAGCCAAATCACCCTATTACTGGTAACAGGGTAACGCCAAACCTGGGGAAAAATGGGGGTGTTGTTCAGAGGCTCCTCTCCGCCCCCTCACTAACTTAGTCAAAACGCCTACACCACAACCACCCACATTTATAGCCATGGAGGGGGGTACATCAATGTGAGAATATTTTCCTGCCTTCTGATTGGTCAAAATAAAAATACCATCTTCAAGAGCTCAATTTTATGGCTGTCACTTTACCATCTGCCCTTGTATTGAAGCGAGGCGAGTCCCAACTGATCTAACAGGTTGACAGCTCATATTAACTAATTCAAAATTTACTAAGAAATCTGAAATTTGAAGTTTGGCATTTTAGATACTGAGTATCTACATATTAAGAGGGTTCACTTTTTATCCTCTCACCAACACTAATAAAAAGCATAAAAACCCAACTTTTTAGTATTAACTTTTAATTTGTATTATTTTAACTAATGGTGAAAACCCCTTTACTTTACTTCTATAAAAAAATTGAATTTATCCCACAATATTTTTGAAATATGGAGCATATTAGCACCAGCGATCATACACCCTTCCCCTATTCCAACAAGTGGTGCTCACTACAGGGGGTAGTACACCACAAAAACCACTTAAAATAAAAGCTGTTGGGGGGATTAATCCTTCTAGCTTCTCCGCTGCTTGTGAACCAAGGATATCTGCATTGGAACAACAGCTTGCCAATGCTCTATCTCGACTCAAAAAGCTTGAAAAGCACCCTTTAATGGGGCCCCTCCAGTAATTAAAAACACCCTTTGCGAGAAAAGTTTACCCCATGTGATGGTTGCATCAACTTGTTCCTCTATGTTTATGAATCTGTTATGAAAGGAACCCCCGATGATCAGATAATTAAGTACCTCCTCCCTTTCTTTAGTCGCTTGACCCAAGAGATAATGGTTCTAAATACGGCCAAGCTCCAAACCTGGGCGGTAGAGGGAGTCCTTGTTAAAAATTTGGTTCAACCCAAAGTTGACGTCAGAGGAAACAGGACTTCATGTGCCTTAGCATACATTAAGGAGAATCAATCTTCTCTTTTGTTGAATGTTTCTATAGGTAAGCTCAGCCATCATTACTTGCGAAAATGCTACCCCTTGATGATGCCCTTGCGGCCATTATAGCTGGCTTAGCTTCTCACCCTCCTATAGCCCAGCATCTTATCTCCAATTAAACGTCACCTCTGTACTATCCGTGATGTTAAGGAGGCACTGCTGGAAGTTGTAGATATTTATAACGTTGAAGCTACTTCAGGTGGTGGGCCAAACACCAGGTTTTGACCATTGAGGATTACACAACCGTAGCCCCACCAAAAGTGGCTATGATGAGCCCTATGGGCCCCCTATGCTGGTTACTACTCTGAGCCCAGCATCTGCGGCGCATCACAAACCTGATCTTCCTCCGTCTAACCAACCTGAGGCTCTCAAGCTTTTAAGACAGAGTGCAACATTGTCAATAGGTAAACGCTCCCTGCCCCCATCTTGCCATCAAAATCATCTTTTGTCAGTCAATGAGCCCCTACACATGGCATATAAGCCTAAACCCCTTTTTCGTGTGCCATTCGCCCTCAAAAACAAGAATAAAATTACCAGGTCACCAAAGCTAAATCGCTTGTTTCAAAAAATCACACAGCAGTTTATCAACCCAAAGCTGGAGTAGTTAAAGCATTACCTCCATGATTCTATCTCCTCAGACCTTGCACCTTAAGGGTTCTTCTCCTCCAGTGGCCCCAAAAGTTGGTGCAGCTACGATGCTCCTTTCAAAACCAAATGGGTAATTGAGCGCCAAAAAGCCCTCTCCTGTAAGAAGAACAAGCCTTTTATCAGCCCCCTCTTAGCAACTCGTTGAGGTGCATTGACAATTCCTCTGATGACGAGTCTGAAGGGGTGGTGAAGGAGCGGGCTATTAGGTCTTGGGCACCATGGATGTGCAGATTCTGGTTAGGCTGAGGTCTGAAAAAATTGTTTATAGTCATGTTACCATGACGAACCTAACTTCAACAGTTATTGAGGTTTTCAGAGGTGATTTTGCCAGTGATGCTGATCAGCTTATTGGTACAGCGATCCGATCTACCCAGCAGATTCATACCCTCCAATCTACTAAAGATAAATATCCTACGATGGCTCAACGCCTTGCCTCACCTCTATATTTGAAGGAGGTTCTCGACCTCCCCCTACTTTTTGTAGCACAATAACTAAGGTAGAGTTTGTCATCAATAAGGTGCGCGTTTTAACCATCCTTGATGTAGGCGCTCCAGTGAACGTGGTCTCTTCAAAGCTAATCATTAACATTAAATTGGCGCCTGACCTAGACTATTCACAAAAGTTCTGAACTGCAGGGCCTGACAGTACACGAGCTATTAGATTTTACTCTTCTCTACCCATATGAATTGGGAAACTCCTATTGGCTGCCCCCGCTGTGACATTAAACAATAACGCATACAACCTAATCATTTTTCATTCAATTCATGATAGAGTATGATGGATTCATTAATATGAAAAAGGGATTTCTCTCTCTTCCAAATTAAAAATTTCCCTAGTTTTCACCAACGATGAGCTCAAGAAAAAAATAATACACCTGCGTCATTGAGTACCCTTCCACCGCCATAAATCTTACTTATATCACTTCATGAAGAAACACAAAAAACCTGCCTGACTCCGTGGATGCTTCAGAGGGCATTCTATTGTATGTGTTAGAAGAGATAGTAGTCAAAGCGGGTGAACAAAAGGTGATAGACACCAAAATTACTGTGCAGATCCCCCACAACTGCCTAATGCTTAAACAAATCTGTTGGAATAAGTCCTATTGAACCTCTGGTGTTGCCAGGTCTCCTAGACCCTGCCTACCAGCGACCTTTTAATCTCCTGCTGTAAAATATTACAAACAAGGACATGGTCATAAAGAAGCATCAGTAGATTGGAAAAACTCTGCTGATTAAATTAAGGACATTCACCAAGTCCAGTATATTAGGTCTATGCTAGATATGGTTCTACTCACTGACGAAATGATATGCTCTTTGCCCAACGTTCAAATTCCAATGATCTAACCCCCGCTTTGCATAATAAAGTACATTCTTTATTAGAGATATATAGTGATGTTTTATCCAAATATGATACTGACTATGGGCATATGAAGGGATGAAGCCACAGCATTGATGTTGGTGATGCCAAGCCTATTTGATATAATCCTTATCAGAAATCAAAAGTTGAGGAGCTCCAGATGAGGACGGAGCTTAAACAGTTACTAAACGCGGGGCTACTGGTGCCTTAAAGCCCTTGGTCATCTGCTATTGCTCATAAAAAAGAATAATGGTGGGCATTGGGTAGTCATATACTACTGCAAATTGAATAATATCGCCAAGAAGGACAACTACCCAATATTCCGAATTGACGAAGCTCTAGCCCAACTCTCTAGGTCCAATTTTTTGCAAACCATGGACTTGTCTAGCGGATACTGGAAGATGGATCTTTCTCCACAAAACCAGGAAGAGTGTGCGCTTATCTTCAGTGAGGGTTTCTTCCAACCTACCCATTTACCACAAGGTTTGTGAAATGCGCCCACAATCTTTTTAGCGAGCCATGGACCACTTCTTGCAGGTTCTGAGGCTTAGTTGTGTGATCGTCTATCTTGATGATATCAATATCTTCTCCTGAACTTTCAATGAGCAACTTTCACATGTAAAGGAAGTTTTCTAACGCATGTGGGCCTCTCACATTAAGCTGAAGCCCTCCAAATGTACATTTTTCAGAAGAAATTGGATTTCTTGGGCACGCCATATCCCTGGATGGGATACAGCCTTTCCGTGATAAGGTTGAGGCGATATCCAAAATGCCTGTTCCCAAAACCCTCCACAAAATTCAGGTGTTCTTAGTCATTTTGGGATCATACCATCAATTGATACCCAAATTCGCTCAGCTTAGTGAGCCCTTTGTGCACCTTTTAGCTAAGAACACCCCTTTCAATTGGGAGCCGAACAACAGGCTGCTTTTGAAATGCTAAAAAAACTGCTGCAGCGACAGTCAATTCTACGCCATCATGAAAATAGTAAACCCTTCATGCTGTTTAATGATGCCTCCAACTACACAATTGGAGCCATCTTGGCTCAACTGGAAGAGCATGAGGATTGATCATCCCGTTTCATAATTCAGTAAGATGATTTCTAAGTCAGAACGCAACTATAGCACCACTGAGAAGGAGTGCCTTGCTGCCTTGCTCGCTGTTAAATATTACCGCCCTTTCTTATATGGTTCCTTATTTAAAGTGGTTACTGATCACGTCTCTTTAAAGTGGTTACAGAATATGAAAAATCCCACCGGGTGGTTGTCACGCTGGGCTTTGAAGTTCCAGCACTATGATATGACCATTGATCGTTAATCTGGGACTAGCCACATGAAGGTTGATGGGTTATCTTGGCTGCCCGTTCTTCACTTAGATAGTAGTGAAGCAGAGAGGCTACATGAACTCCTTATGACCCCTGACGCTTGAGATGATGAGGATGAACCCATCCAGAAGATGCTAGCTCAGCACTCCTTCAACACCAAGGTGGAGAGATGGAAGCTATAAGAAAGGTATAAGTGAAAAAGGTTATCCTACCTCTGACCATCTGAGCGATTACCTGTCATTATGGAGTCTCATGCCATCCTAGGGGATAGTGGAGTGAGAAAAAATATGAGTGGGTGAAAGAACGCTAAAACCTGGAGAGAATCATGAAGACCTTCATCAAAGTCCTGGACACCCGTCTGACATGCAAAAAGCAATCAAGCCAAAACCAGTATTAATATCAACCTATCACTCCTCAACAGCCATTCCACACAAAAAGCCTAGATGTAGTTGGCCCTCTACCCCAAAATACGTGTGGAAATTTATATAGCTTGGTAGGGATTAATCACTCTAAAAATGGGTCGAGGCTGTGGCTCTTCCAGATCAGATATAGCCAAAGCAACTGCCACTTTCCTTCATCAACATATCCTCTCTAGACATGGTTGCCCCCAAGTTTTGCTCTGCGATAATGGTAAAAATTTCACCTCTTAAGTGGTGAAGATCCTTGCTACCTCCATGAGCATGCAACAGCTCTTTTCTGCCCCCTACAACCCCTCAACCAATGGTACCGTGGAAATAGACAATGTGACTTTAGTCTTGATATTAGGGAACATTGTCAGGGACTGGTGTACTATGACCTGGTTGGGGGTAGCTAACCTTGAGTTAGCATAACCAAGGGGTTTAGCCCAGTATGAAGAGGATACCAGAGGTGTCCAAGTATAAGGAATGGTGGGTAATCTGGTATGGGAGTTGCTTAAAGACATAGCCTAAAAAGGGGAAAGTTGGAAGGGAGTTTCTTGTAGGCTGGGGTGGTAGATCGGTATTGATAACACTTTAGTAAATAAACTTAATAGTGAATGCATTATAAAGAATATTTTCATTGACTGCAAAGATTAACTAAATGAATTCCTTAGTTTTATATACCATCCCCCTTCCTGGACTTTCCTAAGCTTAATTGATTTCAAAACAGTGCACTATTCTTCTCTGGAGCTTATGGAACTGCAACTTGCATGTGATTTTGAAAGGCAGTGGGAATCATCTAAGTCTCATTGTAAATTTGTTTTGTGCGATTAATCGACTCAATACTATTGAAAATGAAGTAATTTAAACGATTAATCAAGCATTTTCACTGCAATCATTCATTTGATATGCAATTACTCGATTTAACTTCATCACATATCATACTGAACTGACTGAAAATATCTGTAATCTCAGGAATTCCACCAATGTCAGGATTTACCCTGACATCATCCCCCACCAAGGCTGAAGCTAGCTGAAAGGGTTTCTTCTTCCATTTATTTAATAGCTTGCCTGCATTCTTTAAGTTCTCTCAGGCTTTCAAGTGCTCTCTTCTGCAGTATATCCAGCCCACTTAACCAGGTATTGTACTTTACCATGATGTGTTCGTCTCCCTTTAATAGCCTCCACCTCATACTCAGGACAGGAACCTTTAATCAGTGGCGGTGCTAGCTCTTTGACTTTCTAGTGTGGTAGGGAGATTCTTTCTTTTTTGTGCAAGAGGGAACGATGGAATAAATTTCTCAAAAAAAGATGAGCTATCTCTTTAGCCGTGACATTGGTAGTAGTTGGGATAAAATAAGCCATTTTAGTAAATCACTCTACTACCACTAACACTTCATTGAATACTTGGGATCGGGGTAGCTCTACTATAAATTCATGGATATTGACTCCCATGGCTTTTGTGCGATTAAAAATGGTTGTATTTTTCCTTCAGGAAGTCCTCTACGAACCTTGGTGCGCCCACAGACCTCACATCCTGCCACATATCTTAAGACATCCCCTCTAAGACCAGGCCATCGGTAAGTTTTTTGAATCAGTTGGATCATCTTATTATTTCCAGGGTGTCCTGTCATGCCTACATCGTGGTGCTCACGCATGACATCCAATCTTAAAGGTCCTTCTGGTACATAAAAACAACCTTTCCAGAATACTGACTGACCCTTTAACAAATAACCCTTTTTTTTACCACACACAGTTTAAGATTTGAATGAGATCAATATTCACATTCTGACATAAATAATTCTTATTTTAAACATCCAAAATCTCATCTCCACGGCCCACTAGTACAAGATGAGATAATAATGTAGCGAGATCAATGGTCTTCAAAAACACATGTGTATTAAACTTAGTAATTTTCCCCTCTTCAGGGATCATGTCAGGACGCCGGCTTAAGGAATCTGGAACCAAATTAATTTCCTAGGTTTTAACCAATGTCCAAGTC